>VWZO01014396.1:83764-98618 GCA_013396975.1 Bucco capensis
CTTCTGTTTTCTTTAAGCTAACTTGCATCCCCAAAAGCTGAGCAGTGGCTGCAAAGCAGGACGTTAAACGCTGCAGAGCTCCTTCTGTGTGGGCAACAAGGGCAGCGTCAGCAGCATAAAGCAGCTCCTGGACAAGATGCTTTATGGGCTTAGTACGGGCCTGCAAACGCCTTAGGTTAAATAGGCTTCCATCAGTATGAGATCTAATGGAGATACCATCCTGGTCATCGAATCATCCTGGTATAGATATCATCCTGGTCATAGAATATCTATGATATACAAATAAAAAGAACCTTTTGTTTCCATGGTATTAATTACCTGGATGGAAAATGCACTTGCCAAAGAAAGCTGTACAGGAGCCATGCGAGTCAGCCACTAGAACACAAACCATCCTCTAAATAAATATAACTACATAGCACTAAATAAGCAGCAGCATACAGTACAGTAGAATAGGAAGAGAAGAATAATATGTTCTATTGTAAATCACTGTGCAGGGAAATTTAGGCAGGCAATTACCCAAATGGAGGTCAAATGCAATTTCACAGGGTGAATAGCAGACTATGACCATGTATCTGTTTAATTTTTTTTAATTTCAGAATGAAATTAGCCATTATTTAACATTTGGAAATATCTTTCATTTTTCATATGCCATTCTGATGAATGCAATTAATTAATTTAGCAGATGATTGCAATTTGCATAATTTTCGCAAGGAACACAATGTTTGGAGGTTTTTTTAATCCTGGTCCTCACACTCCAACTAAAAAGAGAAGGACACAAAGTGATCTGAGTCTATTAATCGCAAGACACAGCTGAGATCACCTCAAAACACTGCTTATCATTATAACTTGGAATAAATAGATTTTCTGGAGAGAAACAGTACTATAAAACATGAGGAACAGAGATAGGACATTACATTTATTTTTCCAACTAAAAATATACATATATAGAAGGAAAACTTCAGAGATATCTGACTTGCCTATGAATCTTCCATCAGACAGAACAAAAAAACCTCTATTAAAATGGAAGAGTCCAGGTTTTTGCATTCAAATCCATAAAAATGATCTGAGCAAGACTTACTGTTTTGTGATCACTTTCAAGTTGGGTCACACAAAAATGAAGATCTTGCTTCTTAAGTCCTTTTTCCTGCTTTGTAGCTATCATTTACTACCTCCATGCTTCATTGTTATTTACTGATATTCAGAGTTTTATTTTCTTCCCTTTCCTTTAAGGTGTTGGTTCTGTTCTATGTACAAGAACAAACAAAGGAAATGGCCAGGCTGTTTGAAAATGTGAAATTTCCTCACCCTGTTGATTCAGAGCCAGAAGGAGAACTTCAAGCAGAGGTGCTGGGATGGATTTTACCTCTCAGACACTGCTGTAAACTAATCAACATTCATTCTATCACTTCAAGTTTCTGTGTTAGCTTTCAAAACCAACTTATAACCAAATTATTGAGGATGAGATGGTTTAACCTGTCTTTTTGAGGTCTCCCACACATAGCTGAATCATGGTACCCAAAGGCCACACTCAACACAAGTAGTTATAACTTGCAAAATAGAATGCTCATCACAGAAAATGACAGAAAGAGTTCATCATCTTAAAAACCTTTTTGTACAACCCCCATAAATACTGCACTTAATTAAGAAGACACTAGGTTTTACCAATTCTAGCTCTTCCTGACAGTTCTGCTACATACCTGTCTCATTTTGTTAGCTTAATGAACTTGTTCCCAGCTCATTCCCACAACTACAGTGTGGTCTCTGCTCTAAAAAAAATAAAAATAGAAGAAATTAAAATATGATTCAGCTGATACAGATTGGAGAGCCACTCATCTATGCAATACTGAGTGACTTCTTTTGGCCAGGGATCAGCAATGAGCAGCAGAGTGAAGCAACTTTTTCTGCTGCAGTGCTTTACCCTTGTGAAAACTGGCAATGATTTTAAAACACTGCTCAGTTTTTGTTAGTTAGGAAAAAAGTCCCTTGGAAAATATTCACTGTGCTCACCCAGCTCTTACCTGGGTAAGGACATAGGTGCTGTAACCCTGAAAAGCAATTAGGACAGGCCAATGAGACACAGATGGATCTGGCTGCATTGTTTCCTGAGGCTGTCCCAGAAGTAAAGATTTTTCCTCTTTCCATGTGGAGACTGATAACATCATTGGAGTCACAAGTCTGCAAATAAGAGGTAAACTTGGCAGCATTAACACTGGAAGCATAGGGTAAAATTCATGTTTACTGTACATAGCCCAACTGTTCAAAGCACTGAGCACACTGGCACCAATCCAGGAAAGCACTTAGAGGACAGCTAGGACTGTGGTGTGCCAACAGCTCAGCCCATGGCTCAGGGCTGGGCTGAACTGGGCACTGAGAGCTCAGCATCTCCTAGGGCACAGCCCATGCCACACTACTGCACCTGGGCCTTGGCTGCCATCCTTGCTGTGTGGTGTTTGCTGACAGCAGCAACAGTGCTGTTCAACTCTGAGAAACCTCTGCTAGAACAGCAAAACAGCAAGGAAATCCTATCGAGGAAATCCTAGCCAAGAACCTTCTCTGAAGGTAATCATAGAATCTTAGACTGGTTTGGGTTGGAAGGGAGCTCTGGAGCTCATCTAGTCCAACCCCCCTGCAGTGGCCAGGGACATCCCCAACTAGAGCAGCTTGCCCAGAGCCCTGGCAAGCCTCACCTGCAATGCCTCCAGGGATGGGAACTCAACCACCTCCCTGGGCAACCTGGTCCAGTGTTCCACCACCCTTGTGGGGCGGAACTTCTTTCTAATGTCCAGTTTAAATCTACTCCTCTCCAATTTCAAACCATTGCCCCTTGTCCTTTCACTGCAGGCCTTTGCAAACAGGCCCTCTGCAGCCTGCTTGGAAGTTCCCTTTAGGTCCTGGAAGGTCACTAGTAGTTCCCCTGAAGCCTTCTCTTCTCCAGGCTGAACAATGCCAGCTCCCTCAGCCTGTCCTCAGAGCAGAGGTGTTCCAGCCCCTGAGCATTCTCGTGGCCTCCTCTGCACCTGCTCCAGCAGCTCCATGTCCTTTCTGTGTTGAGGGCTCCAGAACTGGCCCCAGTATTGCAGAGGAGGTGTGAGCAGAGCAGAGTGCAGTGGCACAATCACCTCTCTGGCTCTGCTGGCCACGCTTCTCTTGCTGCAGCCCAGGATGCCATTGTGCTTCTGGGCTGCCAGTGTGCACTGTTTGCTCATGGCCAGCTTCTCAGCCACCAGCACCCCAAGGCCTTTTCTGCAGGGCTGCTCTCCATCCTCTCATCCCCTAGCCTGGATTGATAGTGGGCATTGTTCTGACCCAGGGGCAGGACCCTGCACTTGCTCTTGTTGAAGCTCATAATGTAGGTTTTCATGTTGGTTTCCACACAGATGCCATTTCATTGGGGCCTCATGCCTGCTTGTCATTTTAAATTGTTCCCCCCCTTCTTTATTTAAAGCATTTTGCAAATTACATTGATCACTAGTTGCATGGTAAGGTTTTTGCCACTGAGGGAGGATGTTTTGCTCTGAAGCACATACACTGACCATCCCTGAAACCTCCTTAGCAGTTCTTTGGTTGTTTTTCTGGTACAATCACACATCATATGCTTGCTTGCACTGTGTTGGCGAGAAGAAGGAAAAAGGAAGTTTAACTACCAAATTGCTCAAACTACTAACTTTTCTTAGAGGCTTACTTATGAGATCCTGGGAGGTTTTTGTCTCTGTGCTGATAGTGCAGTGCTCAGAGTGAAGCAATCACCTGGATGCATTACTTGCTTGTTTAAAGTTTTGCTTAGTAACAGCCTATCTCTAGGTTTAACAATGCTGAAAGAATATGAGAGTTTTAATCTCTTCAGTACAATTTGGAGCTTTGCATTTAAGAGCATGCATGCTTCTGAGGCTGAAAATATTTGGCAGAATGCTTACAGATTATCTATTAGCTTATCTAGGTATGTTTGGGCTTATGTGAGAGAGGAGAATGACTTCATGACCTCAGGAATAGAGGCTTCATATTATTCATCCTGAACTTTCTAAAGCCCCAAGGGAAACTTCTCAACTCACAGACAAGAAGAATCAACCCAGGAATTCTTTCCCATTTACTTTTCATGTTTTGTTTTGTGGTTTGGGTTTTTTTGTTTGTTTGTTTTTTAATTTAGAACATTCATCAACTCTTTGACATTTAGAACCATCATTTTCTACAAGACAAACAGGCAGAGATTTCAACCCCAAACCCCTGTGAAACAGCAGTACACTTTCTCATCTTGATCCTGATAACTTGCTAGCAGTAAACCACAAGAGAGATGCAAAGGAATGATAAGGCAAAAATAAAGAATGATGGGAAACAGCAGACAAAACAGCAAACATGATTGGTTTCTTAATTTCAGATGATGTTTCCCTTGGAACTCATATAAACCAAAAATTCCTTTAGTGTACTGTTAAGAATAAAATTACACCAAAAATCACTCTCTGAGTACTGTCAATGTCCTCAAGCTCCTGCTTTCTGTCCCTCTGTTGTTGGGTGATATTTTTTTTTTCCCTGCTGTACTCAAACACATAAATCAGGGTTTTATTCTGAAAGCCTGCTATTTTTTGCACTAATTTGCTCTCTTGATTTCCCTCCTGCATATTAGTCTGCCTCTTCATCATGGAATCATTGTTAATTTTCCTTCCACTTCTGTTTTTCAAAGGGTCTCCTCTAATTCCACTCTTTTGGAAGAGAGGAGATCTCCGCCCCTAGTCTTCATGCTAATGGTTTAAAAGCTAACTTGTTAGTGCTAACACAGCTCTACTCATTCATAGTTCAGCCTGGCCCATTAAGATCTTGATGTAGATATTAGCTATTAAAGAACAACAACAACCAAACAACAAATGAAAACACCACTGGTCCAACAAAAAATCAACTGGTAGCAAAAAGCAATGGGTTGGGTATCAAACCCACAGCTTACACACCAACCCTGCTCATGCAAGTTGGATTTAATACCATTAGAGGATCTGCACTCTGTTCAGTACTTCATCAATTTCTCTTCTTCCATATCTCCAAAGGCATAAATAACCATGAATTTTAAAGGGTTCTGCCTCTTTTTTTCTTGGCTTCTTTAAGTGGAATATTCCAATGGAGCCAATATATATTTTTGATAGAAGACAGAATGTCTTTCCATTTTTTTTTTCCCCAGTCCCACATCCTCCTCCTGTCATCCTCATACCTTTCCCTGCACTCCTACACATAGATGAACAAGAGTTATGAGACAGACAGCCCCAAAAATGACTCCTAGAAGAAATTCCTGCCTATCAGACTGAAATACCAAGAAAAGAACTCTTCCATCCTCTAAATGTAAAGATGCTAGAGAAGAATTTTTCAGTAAGGTTGACCACTTGCATGTAATTTACAAAATTGCCCTGACCTTCCAAATACACACAGGGAATAAAATCATCTCTTTCTGTCTCCATGAGATGGCTTATGGGCAGATGCTCCACAAAGTCCACAGCCACATCTGTGATTCTAAATGGATTGTATATGAAAATCAAGTTTTAATTCCTTCACCTGGTGACACTTCCTCTTGCTATACAGTGATTTGGTTGTAATCTTTAATCTTAGGCTAATAATAAACTGCATATATAAATGATTTGTGAAAACCCAATTGCTCAGTGGTTGTATCAAACACAAATTGCAGCAGTGGGAATGGGAAAAGCATAAGATAAGCAAAGCAATAGAGAACCTCAGGCTAGAGGAAAAGGAACCTTGATGGTTTCCATCTGCCACTATTGGCATATTAGTGAGGCACTGACTTACCTGCAGAGAGAGGGACAAAGCTAATCACCACACAACTTCTTGATCTATGAGGATAAACAAAATGAGAGAGACCTAAACCAAAAGGCTTGTACTATGAAAAGCTAGAGCTTCCTTCCTTGACTCAGAACTTGAGCTGTATGTCATCTTAATTTAGTCATTTCCATTTATAAAAAGCAAGCATGCTGTATGGTAAACTGTAACTTTCATTTCCTCCTATAAAAAATGCAAAAGCTTATTAAAAAAATTCTCATTCTGCTCCAGAGCCCTGAAACTAAATCATTGATTCCATAATCTTTAAATTTTAATTAAAACTAAACTCTGGCAAAACAAATTAGAAATACATAAATATCATGTGTGAAGAATACCAAAGGACTGTTGTGACAAGGTACAATGGCAGTCCCCATGTCTCTGTGGATGGAGCACAGTACACAAATGTGTTTGGAGCTTTCCTCAGCCCTAGCTTCAGTTCTTGATCAAAGGGGCTTGTCAAATAAATGCCACCAAATTGTCACTCTATTAAAAATGAACATCACTTTTTATGTTTTTAAAATTGGCTAAAGTTATTACAGTTAGAAATGACTAAAATCTCCTAGAATCCACTGCAACAAAAAAACCCTGCTCCCCTGGGTGCTGCAAGGAGCAGCTTCTCTGGGGTTGACTTTTGTGGGGAGGATAATGTCCCACAGGGTGTTCTACCAACCTCCACCATGATAAAGTGCCACGAGACTCTGCCATGGCAATCATGACAAGATCTTTCCCTTCACAGTCCATTTGTTCACTTTTCATTCTTATCAATGTGACTCAAACCTCTTCCTCCCACCCTCCAGAGCATATTTTCAGCATAAAATACTTTCACTGGCACGTGTATTTCACAACTCTCTGCCCTCAGAGTGATTGTAGGTTTGGAATTGTTTTACAGAATCAAAAAGAAAAAAAAAACACCACAAAAACAGTAGGATATTTGTAAATGTTAACTTAAAATATACTAGAAAATCTACATAAGACTAAAGGTTCAGTGCAAACTGGCACTGGAAACTCTTACATACCTCAAGTACCTTTATGGTGCTGAGGAACCCAAATGATTTCAGTAGACCTTTCCCTGACAGGAACATCAAGTCCAGGCTAATAAAATCTTTGCAGTTAGTACAAGCAGAGCATGCTAAGATATCCTTGCAAGTTTGAACCTCTGGAAGTGATGTTTTGTGCTTATTGTCTTAGCTTCCTTTGTCACCAAAATCTAAACACAAACACAGAATCACAGAATGTTAGGAGTTGGAAGGGACCTAGAAAGATCATCAAACAAACCAACCAAACATATTTTGGGTGAAGATTTAGCTGTGAAGTCACAGAATAAAATCACTGTGAACGAACTAAGTAGATTTGCAAAGGATACCAACAGAAAGCATTCCAAAGGTGTCTTCATCAGCCTCCTCCCCCACATACTATTAGAAAAGTGATTCTAGAAGTATCTTCTTAGAGTTGCTGAAACATTTTTCAGTTTCTATAGGGAGGGCTCATTCCACTCAGTCCCCAATCTTTACTTGGGAGAGTTTACCTTGTACTAATTATTTTTAGAACATTTCAGAATACTTTAGTAGAAAATATCTCAAGCCAAAATTAGGGTGAGATGCTGTTTTAAATACACAATGAACTTCCTAACTAGTTCCTTAAAAAGCTTTAGCATTTTGAGTTTTGCAGCAGGGACCTGCAACTCATTTGGGATTGTCTCTTGCTGCAGCGACTCATCTTCTGCTGGATAGGGAAAAAGCAAATGCTAAAGCCATGCTCAGACTTTGATCATGCTTTGGATATCAAAATGCTCAGCATTTTGGCAGATGAATTCTCTCAAGAGCCCATCTGCCCTGCCCTGCTCCAAAGCAGGACTGCACGGACCGTGTACAATTTCAGCTGTACTTGTGGCAGCTAGATGCCACTGTGGCACAAAGCACTGCTACTGAAAGCAAAGATCCTTTTCCCTTCCCTGCTCACTGCCTGCCAGGCACACAGGAGGAAGCTGGAAGCAGCCAAACTTACACACAGACAAGGTTAGGAGCTGCAGAGGTTCAGGCAGCTTCACATGTGGCAAGGCCAGGATTCAAGAGAGGGGTCAAGCTGGGGAGAAATGAGAGAAGAATTAGGCTCAAGAATATACTGAATAAATAATCATAGAATCCTAGAATGGTTTGGGTTGGAAGGGAGCTCTGGAGCTCATCTAGTCCAACCCCCCTGCAGTGGGCAGGGACATCCCCAACTAGAGCAGCTTGCCCAGAGCCCTGGCAAGCCTCACCTGCAATGCCTCCAGGGATGGCAACTCAACCACCTCCCTGGGCAACCTGGGCCAGTGTTCCACCACCCTCGTGGGGAGGAACTATGAAAAAAAGGCTTAGAAAATAAAGCAAGCAGGAGCCAGGGACTGGCTCACAATACTGTGATTTCATACTGCAAAGGGTACAGACAGCAAAGGCAGGAGAAAGCAGCTCTGAGTCCATCAATCTTGTTTCTCCACAGTTTGGAATTGAAAGTGAGAAACTTTGTGTTGAACATTTGTCTCCTGTCAGCTCGCTACCTTAATGATAGAGAGATACATCCTGTGGATTTTGATGTTGATTAGACACAATCATTCTGCTGAATATTTGAATAGGAGTCTGCAAAGAAAAAGCAAGCCAGAGCTAAGAACCCTGGTTGTTCCCATAGTATGCCTGGTAAAACATAATTCCTCCACTTGTACTGCTCCCTGTTGCAAAGAATCATTTATATCATCAAGCTGTGTAATGTATTACATGATAACTTAAATGAACAATAAAATTCTTGAGCCTGATGTGATAAAGTTTTGAGTAGCATATTCTACATAGAGCTCTGCATGAAGAAGGCACACATATAGGGAATAACACAAAAAGGAAACTTCCTTCTGTGAAACACAAAGTTGTATCCTGAGGATGACTGAAAAGACTCTGAAAATCTCCCTTTACACTATGCAAAACATTAGTCTGTGACAAATGTGCCCCTGAAGAGAAATTAAACATCTTGTCTTAGAGCTGCTGTCATAGTCTGAACTTCTTGGAATTACTATTTGATTGAGGGAGAGATCTCTAGTTGCTTTATAAAGCTAAGCCACTCAACAATAGTTTTCTTCCATTTGTCCTTGACAGCTGTATTTTTTTTTTAATGCTGTTTTTTTGCTTGGATTTGCAAGTTCCACTACTTATTACTGCAGATCTGTAAAAGTGGCCAAAAAAAAGTCACAATATAAATTTCCAAAAACTAAGGAGATGCAGTCTGATGATTTCTGTTGAATTGACAAGTAATTTTACAGGAGGGACCATGGAAGTCGTGCTGGGGAAGTTATGTTGAACACTAGTGGGGACTTTATCTGGAGGAAAAAAATCACCAGAAGTGTCCTATACTTACCTGCAATAGACAGAAAATACCCCAGGGTAGCTTGCTTCATGCATTTCAAGCAAAGCAGCAGTAGCAGAGCTGGACCAGACAAGGAACACTGCTATGTGGTTTGTTGTCCATTACTAGGAGAGACAGATGCTCCTGATCTATCCTGGGTCACCAGAGGCTCCAGCATTCCTTGTTCCCATTTGCCAGCAGGATGTTGTCCAGTTAGCAGCTCACCGTGATGGAAGAAGTTGTGGCTGATCCCAAGAAATCTATGATTCATAGAAGGGAAGAGAACAACCATATACATAAATATACATAGACACCTCTGCTCTGAGGACAGGCTGAGGGAGCTGGGATTGTTCAGCCTGGAGAAGAGAAGGCTTCAAGGGGACCTACTAGTGACCTTCCAGAAGGTGGAAGTGAAAGAAGGCTGGAAGTGAAAGGCCTGGAGTGAAAGGACAAGGGGCAATGGTTTTAAATTGGAGAGGAGTAGATTTAGAGTGGATATTAGGAAAAAGTTGCTCCCCACAAGGGTGGTGGAACACTGGCCCAGGTTGCCCAGGGAGGTGGTTGAGTTCCCATCCCTGGAGGCATTGCAGGTGAGGCTTGCCAGGGCTCTGGGCAAGCTGCTCTAGTTGGGGATGTCCCTGCCCACTGCCAGGGAGGTTGGACTAGATGAGCTCCAGAGCTCCCTTCCAACCCAAACCATTCCAGGATTCTCTATTACAGCCAGAGCCCCACACTCCTGAGATGCAGGAGAAGCAGCTTCACTTCTCCACAGCAGCTGAGCCACATGCATTTCCCACATCTTGGACAAACTCAGGAAAGCTTTGCTGATCAGTGCTCTGCTCTCTGACTTGCTGCAATCCCTTAGAAACAAGGTCAACTGGCAGGGCTTTTCTGATGGAAAAACACTATCCAGAAAGGCTCCAGTGAAAGGAAGTGTATTGTTTTTTCAGGTTTGTTGCTGCAGAACATGCTCTGCCATCCACATTAGAGAGCCCCCCAGTTATTAATGCATTGCAGAGACCTTGAAATCTCATTCTGATATATGGCTGACTTCAGTCTGGGCTTCTTCCTACCCCATTATAAACTTGACCTTAATTAACCCTCTTAGTGAAATGGAGTTTGTTGACTCTCAAGGACAGTCTGATTGAAAAACAATGTTGCAATGTCACTCAAAAGCTAAAGTAAGGCTGCTTTATAAAGGGATTTGTACTAATAATGCTTGAATATTAATAGCTTCTTATGCTATATAGTTTATATAAACTTATCTATGGAGCATAAGCCCTTCCTCAGACTTGAGAAAAATCTACATCACTACATCATTTTTTAAAAGATCATGCTTAAATGCAGACGTAAAACTCAAACATAGCAGCTAAATTTCACTAGCTGTAAATAAACCCACTCTGTCAAACTAGGGCATCCAGTTAACACAGCAACTTCTACTGTGACTTCATCATGGAAACTTTTGCTCCCTCCCACTTCGAGTAGTTTTACAGAGAAAAAAATATATGGGGCAGATCCTTAGGCCAGATAATTTAATTTAGAAGTCTTGAGGGGAAGAGTGTGACAATGATTACAGCTGCCCTGCATCATTTGAAGGTCTTGAAAGCTGCTCAGAGCTGATGGCAAGACAGGTCTGTATTAGCATCCTAGCTGGGTGCTGCAAATATTACAAAAGATAACAGCAGATGATCTTTTACAATTCACTTTAAAGGGAGCATATGCTTTCTTATGAAAATAATTGAGACCACTCAGGACTAAATTGCTTTCTTTGTCCAGAGTTCAAAGGTATAGGCTTCAGAGATGATGGTCACATATTTTTTATCCTTACACATCTCTGTGCCAGTCTTCACTTTGGAGAGCTATAACAAGCTGTAATTATTTCTGTGACTGTTTAGTGACTGAACAAAGATTATGAGTTGGTTTAACAATGAAAATATTCTTATAGAGCATGTAAGTAGCTGAAGTTATAAAAAATCCAACTGATATTTTCCAAATGGCACTTGAACAGTAACGGTCCCCCCCATCAATCATTATTTTATGGATGTTCAGTACATTTATTACCTTGTCAAGAAGTACATTTTATCCTCTTCCTTCTGAGTAACAGTATGCATATATAGCACTAATGCCAAATAACGGAATTTAAGACATTTACATATCAGGGAAGCGCTCCAAGAGTCGTAGGTGGTGGCCATAGATGAGCCATGCTTGGGAACCATAGAAAAGAGTAGACAGCACAATGGCTCTAGAAACACTGAGCTTTGGACTTTGCTTCCAGTGTTTCTTTCTCCAGACTCTTTGATAGAGTTTTCCCAAAGCACTCTATGCCTTTGCTAGCCTATTGTCTATCTCTCTGTCAATCTTACCATCCGAGGAGATGAGGCTGCCTAGGGAATTAAACTGTTGGACTGATTTAAGTTCTGAATATTCCACATTAAAGAGGAGCTCAGAGTGCAAAACCCAGGCACATCCAGATGTCCTGCCAGTGTTCCTGATGGTATTGACTAGCAAATGTGGCTCACCTGCCCTCTTGCACAGACTCCTTTCCCTCATGCAGACAGCAGGTAGAAAGAAAATTCGTATCATCTTGTCAGTAGTGAAAGCTTTTTGCTCTGGGGATCACCAAGGATTGTCAGTTCCCTCTCTGCTTCACCTCTATTGTTCTGTCATTAGGGCATTCAGTTGTTGAAAATTAAGCTACTGGAGGTTTCTTTTATATGCCTGCTAATATAAACTAATTTACATGAAAATTATTAAAAAGACATTAGATAGTAATTTGCTGAATGTTACTACATTAACAAAGACAGATTTATGTATTGCTGAAAGGGGAGGAAATCGTAAAACAGAAAGCCCAACAATGAGATAAGTTTATAGTCAAACACTAGAGAGATTTACAAGCATCACTATGTCCACCTGCCACTGCAAAATCAGTCATTCTTTGTCCAAATCACAGAATGTTAGGGGTTGGCAGGGCCCTAGGAAGATCATCTAGTGCAACCCCCCTGCCAGAGCAGGAGCACCTAGACCAGCTCACACAGCAATGTGTCCAGGCAGCTCTGCAATGGCTCCAGACAAGGAGACTCCACAGGCTCCTGAATCACACAGATATATTAGCACAAGACTTGAAATACCTCTGTCATATCAAAGTTGCATGCTAGAACCATAACACTGCATTAGAGAAACCTACCTGGTCCTTTTGCTCCCCTCCTTTGAAGCTCTTCCAGATGTTATGTGCTCACAGTAGCCTGGCAAAATTATTTTGGATAAAGGAATAATTTCAGCCACAGTGTATCAAATTATCAACTGTCAGAATAAGCCTTAGTAAAGTTTCTTTTGAATGAAATTGCTTTAACCATATCAACAAGTGACTGCTCTCCTGGCCAACCATTTCAAGTATAAAACACTCTGCTGGCCTGTCAAATGTTTCTTCATTTGAACACCCCAGGAGAGGATGGATTCAAGGCTTAGCTTTACCTTAACTAGGCTGCTTTTGGATACAAACAACCCAAAGAGCCCAGCTAAAAAAGAAGGTTCCCCAATGCCAAATCAGCTCATTGTGAAAAGGATTCAGTATGGTGAGAACTCAGAATTTGTTCCCTTGTCTACCATTCCCTTCAGGAGGCTTCATCCTGGGCCATGATCTACTGAGCACCACTGCCCTGTTGTGTGGAGTTATCTGTGAGCAAAGGCCAAATTCAACTCCAACTGTGTGTGATGAAGTTGGCGACTGTGAACCTGAGTAGTTTATGTAGCCAACTCAAGATTTATCATCTTTACAGTCTTTATTTGCCATTCTGGCATACAGAGAGCATATTTTCCTCTTTCTCCTATGACAAATAACCTTTAGGATGTAGGACTCAATTTTTCAGGTATGTCAAAGTGTTTAGCAATGTTTAAAAAGGTAACATTTCTCTGTGTGGAATGTGGAACTTTTGATTGATGATATTGTTCTGGAATATTTAACCAAAACAGGAAAACTTTACACACTGCTGGAAATGAGCTGCTGGTTTTTGGTTTTCCTTCCCTCTAACACCATACAAATTCTGCAAGCTAATTCTATTTACTTTCTCAGCCTACTGCAAATGCATTGGAGAAAATATTTACTTTTTCTATTTAGTTTGTGTACATTGTAAGAGGAAACAGCTGCTTTAAAACTAAAAATTATTAACTATACCATAAATGCAGGCAAGTAGCAGAGTGATTCTCTCTGATTTTTGCTATTCTAAGGTGAGGAACTTGACAATTTTCCTTAGGTGACAAAGTAATGACATGATTTACTTTAACCCAACTCTATTGTTGAGTGTTTGTAGGTAGGAAAATGTGTATTTTCAATTCAAGCATCTGTAGGAATTCCACCTGAACTATCTATCATTAAATAGAGAGTTATATCCAAAAGTGCTATATTCCCCTTTTTCAGAAAAGTCTGAATATGCAGATGTTGGCAGGCTGAAAATAATGTTTTATCAATGAGAAGTCCATGCCATGCCTTAAGCTTTTAAACCACAACTACCAAAAATTAACTAAATACAGAGCATGTATCTTTCTAAAGCTAAATATTTCACCTGATATTTCCTGACTGATACCTCACTATGAATTGTTGTTTTGCTGAAGGATGATAAACATTTTATAGATGTATATTTATCATCCCACATGTGGTGAAGAATATCTTGTGAATATATTCACAAAAATGAATATATTTACAATATGAATACATATCATAAATGAATATATATCGTGAATATATTCAGGGAAAATATGGGGCAATTATTATCTCATTTAATGTCATTAAAAAGACACACAGCACATGTAAGAAGCTCTGTGGGAATGAGAAACAGAAAACAGAGGTGACTTCTATCAAAATAACTTAGTAGCTCCTTACTTGCCTTCTCAAATCTGATGCTGAACAAACACATTGAAATCAGAGGTAGGAACTACACTATATATACTCCAGATGTGTGCAGCTATATGATCCCTTCCCTAGGATCCCAATGTCTACTTTAAGTGTTGTAGATACAGATATAAAGGCAAAGATTTCCATGTTTTCAGACTCTACAGTACTCAAGTCAGGTGATGCATACATTTAAGGCATATCATTATTTCAGACAATGTATATAAATCCATTTTTAGCCTAAGAACTGCAGTATTAATAAGGCTTCTCCCTCTTGTGGAATAACACAGCTCCAACTGGGATAATGTGGCCACTCAGTGCCTAATTGAAATTCACCCAAACATTGATGTGATATACACTATTAATTATATTTCACCTTCACCACTTGCACATATTCTGCAACAACTGGCAAGGATGCAGCAGCAAGCTGTAATTGCTGCCTGTGAAATAGGGAGCTTGGGGAAACACTTGGGGAAAACTGGGCTTATGATTATATGGAGACATTCTGGGAGGAGTCACAGGTGCTTTTAAACATTCCTGTTTGGCACAAAGAATTAAAAATCATTTAACATAGGGAGCAGGAAGATGTTGGTCTGGCATGCATTTTTAACATTTATTTATTTTATTATAATATATATATTTAATATATATAAATATTATATTTAAATTTAAATAAATTAATTATTTAAATAACTATTATATTTCAATAAATGTATTATGTAAATATAATTATAAATGATATAATAATAAAATATTACTATTTTAAATATAAATGTATGTTTAAATAAATATTAT
>VWZO01014396.1:98823-307165 GCA_013396975.1 Bucco capensis
AATTAAATATATAAATATTATAGTTAAATATTATATTAAAATATTAATTATTTATTATATATTATATATATTATAATATTATAGTCATATTATAATATTTATTATATATATTATATATATCCAAGTTTTAAAAGTAAGCTCTTTTTTAAACGTTGAAAGTAAACCCAGTTACTATTAAAATATAAACCACTTTGATCAACTTCAGCTGAAACCACAAAGTGTATGAAGTTGGTTCCATTCCTGTTTGTCTTCTCTGTGCTTAGATAAAACATGGATGAATATTTTCACATCTCCAGAATTACAAATACTTACATATTCCTTATGCATATTCCTATTTTTTATATTGCCATTTCACATTTTTTCTGATGTCTTGTACCATATTACCTAAAAAAACAATACCAACCCCATGACTGAAATAATGTTCGGAGGTGCAAAGAAGCTGTCAGATTAATAGATTCATTCCAAATGCTCACAGTTCTCTAGTCAAACACAGAGAGAGTTGCTTGCTCATTTTGCATCCCATCATCCTCATTATAAATGCACACTGCTAGCAAATTAATGTTTACAGATAGCAGCTCTTTGTAGTGTAGTATGAAATGCACACAACCACTAGTAACCATCACAGTGAAGTAAAGGAATAGAAATGGGAAAGCCTTTTATTAACTTGCTCTAACTAATTCTCCTGTTCTGATTAGATTCAACAAGTTCACATTTGTACTTGTGAACTGAACAAGAACCAGAGAGGCAATTTGGAAAGTGATGATGACATTTGGATAGGTGATGTCTTGGACTCCTGCATCCAATAAAAGAACTGTACAGCAGCAAAATATAAAGAAGGAATAATACCCAAGACCTCCAGGTGGAGGACAGAGAAGGGAGATTGAATAAATAAATGGTCCTGACAGTTCTTTATTCCTTCCTGACAGTTCATGGCATTTGAAGGCTTCTGTATCATTAGTCATGACACAGTGCACTTCCCCTCTCTCTCTCTCTCTCTCTCTAGCTTCCCATAGATTTTCCAGCTCCTTTCTTGCTTGTAAAGTTTAAATGTACAATGGTTTTAGCATTGCTTTTTAGGGTTTTAAATTAAGCTTGAGGGTTTTTTTTCCCTCCCTTCTCATTGTGAAGTCAGTTTATATTTCCAGGCTAGTAATAAATGAAACTTTGACAGAGTAAAAGAAGCACTTCAAATTTGCTACTCCTGTGTGGAAGATTGTTTCCAGTCTGTATCAAATTTTCACTGGAGATACATTCTGTATCATTACCTATTCTCTATTCATAATTACAAAAATAAAAGCTCTGGTGAGAATGAAAACAAACAGTCCCTTCCTCCAGCTAATTATATTTGACCTTTACTTGCTGTGCAGTTTCCAGCATAAAAGTGCTGGAAGTAGCAGGAGGAATCTGAGAAAATGGGTGTTGCTTCACAGAGAAAATACTTCAGAAGTTGCAAGTGATGAAAGAAGAAAAAAGAAAAGAAAGAAAAATAATGCTGTTTCCTATTGCATTGCTTATATCAAATATTACTTGGTCACTGTGAATCTCTACTAAGCTAAGACCAGTTACTGGCCTGTTGCTCTAGAACTGCTGCATTCCCACTCCCAAAAGGCTGGTTGGGCTTCCAGCTCTCCTGCAACAGTTTCATGTGGAAAATTAATGCAGTTTCAAATCATATCTGAGGAACTTTCTCATGAGTGTGGAACAAAAGTGCACATCTCCATTTGGGCACTGACATACGACTGTTATTGGCCTTCAAACAAAAAGTTACCTCCAAAATTCTTTCCTTGAGCTCTTCAGCAGGGTGAATGCATTGCCTCCCTGGCTCCTGGAAGTGGGCAAGGGGCATGAGTTGTGATGGCAGTCTATGTCTTCTCCTCTCACAAAGCAAACTGTGTCAGAGCATCTCAGTGTCCTGAGAACTTCTTTTCTTCTCCACCTCCTTTGCATTGTTCTAAGTAGCCAGTACAGTACAGCAGCTCCTTGCCTCTGTGTAAAACTGTGAGGGAGAAAAACAATTTTCCTAGAAGAAATAAGCACAGAAACAGGAAATTTGATTTCCTACTCAAACTATGTCACTAAGGTACTCCACAAGAACAGAATATTACATATGTGATTCTTATTTTGAGACTAGATATTTGATAACACATACTATTAGACCAACTATGAATGCACCCAGCTTGTAGCAGCCAGGGACAAAGAAGAGAAAGCAGGCTTGATGCTTTGCCAGTCATGCTTGAAGAGGTGAGGTTTGTGTTTCTTCTGTAAGGGAGACAGTGTGCCAACACCTATCCTTGATGTTAGGCTCCACAAGTATCATAAAATCTACTAGTAGATGGAATAATTTAGAATATACATATGTAGAATTTACAACATACCTTCCTTGGACTCAATTTGCATTAAAAATGTATTTTTAAGCACACCTGGAGGATATAGTTTTCTGAAAGCACTCTATGCCTTTGCTAGCCTATTGTCTATCTCTCCGACAAATCACTAGTAGTAAGTAAATATTATTTTTCATAGTACTAATCTAATACCTCTTCATAAATCTCTGAGAATGTAAAACATTCTGCCTTTGTATTAACTCTCTGCTGATTAAACTAATTGCAGAGATTTAATACTCTAATTTAGAGTATTCCCTACTCTAAAAAAAAAAAATGTATTTCCATTTCCATCTCGAAGTTACTGATTGCTGTATATGGACAGTATTCATAATCACACAGCACAGAGTCAAGATCACCATGAAATATTTAGTCTTCCACTAAAAAGCCAAATAAAAGTTATTGAGAGAAATAGGAACATAATATAATGTATAAAAAGGCAACTATGAGCGTATAAGCATGTAGTCAAACTTCATTCTATCAGCTGTACAGTTCACACCACAAGATGTTGACTTGCCTAGGTAACAGTACAGGAATATTAATTGTCTCTAATGACATTTTTTCTAATTCCTGAGCACAAGACAACATTGCCCTGTGTGCATTGGTTACACAAAGCCCTTCCATCCAATGCATATTTATTTAGTGTTTGTCATGTAAATTATTCTAATGGGAGAATGTTGTTTCAACACAGTGTGTTCAACATTCCCTCTTTCTGAAAGTGAAATGCCATTGCTGTTCCTAATTAAGCTATTTTCCTTTCAAGTTTTCCAGAGGATGATGTGAAGGGTGGCAATATTGATGAAGATTAATTGGATTGAAACTAACTGTGATACAGCTGTAGATAAGGTTATTCTGCTAGTTAGCAAATGAAAATCACAGCCATGTAAAAGCTGAGTATGTAAAGGCTTTGGCTTTCTTAGTGTTCAACAGAAGGAATGCAGAAGCTGCAGGAAACAAGAGATATCTCAGATATTCTGGCACTTTTCTACTCAATTTAAGAACACAGTGAAAATGCAATGTCAATTGAAAATTAGGGGAAAAAAAGGAACAGAGTTTTGGCTGAGCACTCTCACTACACTTCTATAGGTACTTGCTTTCATAATGCAGCATCCAGGTTTAGCACAGAACCATCTCAGAGCTCAGTGTCTTGGAAGAAACTGTGTGACAAGAATATAACTCTATTACTTCTCATGGAAGAGAGCCACTCAGCATCCACAGGGTTGAATCTTCCTCTCATCCTACCCTTCTCCAAACAAAACAACTCCCAAAGGAACCCAGACAACTGTTATTTTCCCCTCTTAAATATATTATCGAAGAGGTGCTACTTGTCTCAGCCTTGGCCAGAAGCTGGCCTGGCATTGGAGCCAGGGAAGCTTGTCCTGGAGGCTTCCTACAGGAACCATGCTGGAAGCCCCTTCCTCTACTGCTGCCAGGCACAAAGCTAACACAGGAGTACTCTGACAAAGAGTAAGTTGTGTGTTGCAGCCTGGCTGCCTACCTGAAATCCATTTTCCCTGAGGCACTGTGCCCTCTCCCTCCTGGGCAGACAGGAAGCAGCACACCCTGCGACTTGACAGCCACACTTCATCTGGACAGCTGGATTTAGATTGCTACTCATCCTTGTTCTCCACATGTTGCAAATTCTTTGGCTCAAGTACTCCTCTCCTGAGATGCTGCAGTGTCATTATGAATGTTTGCTTATTAAATGAAAGAGTGATTTTAAACCAGGATCCTTTTTATTAAAAACCAGCTATGTCAAAGCCCTGACTTTCCATCACTAATCCATTTCAACCCCACACTTCCCAGCAGCTCTGCAGGACACAAAAATACTTGTGTCTTTATTTTCCTGGGAAATGCAGTTCTCCCTTCACTAATTAGCAATATTAAAGTGTTTCTATTATGATTGCTAGGGCCTCACCATCTCTTTCTCTCTCTGTTTGACAGAGATGCTGGCCAGTAAGGCTGAGCAAGACAAGGACATGCACAGCACACAGCCAGGCAGAGCTCTCATTAGGATTGGGGGAATCATGTGCTCAAAATGCCTCCAGCTCAACTTTGGGAATTTACCTCTACTGATGCCATTCAGGTGACTATCTGTACTGCCTTGATTTTTTTTCTCTCCATGTAAACAATGTAGCTACTCTACAAAACAGAAAATATGTAAATGCCATGATTTAACCTTACACAGCAATTGTGTGCTAAGCTATGCTATGTCCCAGAAGGTTTTGCCACTAGATCATTATTTACTAATGGGCTGTAGGGTAGCAATAGAACATAACCTCCAAAGGCACCAGGATGAATATTTAATCCAGAGTTTCTGCCCATTAATATTTTATTAAAGTTTGGCTATTTTCCATCATCCTGAAAATACTTTGTTCCATTAGTGATAACTCTGGATCTCAATGGATTCAGATTTTAGCAGCTTCTAGGTGATACAATAATTCCTGTGCTGTTTCTTACCAAACACCAAAGATGTTAGTAACACCAAAGATGATGTTATCTGGAGCTTTAAGCCCCAATATATATTTGTTAACAGTTTTCTTTTAAGCCAATCAGAACAGGGTAGGAAGTGGGTTTAGACTTCCCATTTATAATAAATAGTACAAAAATATTGCCTTTTCTCCAATAGGAAAAGCAGCACTCCAGTTCCCTTGTGGTGGCAGAAGGAAGATGCAGGCC
Source organism: Bucco capensis (assembly GCA_013396975.1). Lineage (NCBI taxonomy): Eukaryota > Metazoa > Chordata > Aves > Piciformes > Bucconidae > Bucco > Bucco capensis. The sequence goes on from VWZO01014396.1 coordinate 103,881, forward strand.
CTTTCTCTGCTCTTACCAATGCTATCTCCATGCTCCTCCAGGTAACACTCATTGGATATCACAGCCTGCTTGTTTCCTGGCCCTGTGCAAAACAATACACATGATGATGGCACCAGCAACAAAGCAATGGGCACCAAATTAAATTTTCTAGATCAAACCCAGTAGAAAAACCTTTCCTTGTGCCTTTCTGAGACTAGAAGACTAATCACCAATGACTTTATTGAATGTCTTTCACAGAGACTCGATTATCTAGAACAATAAAACAAAGCAAGGCAGTTTATTGCCTTGGGAACAGCAAATTTCCTTCTCTCTTCATTACAGAAGTACTGGAAAGAGAAATCCACTTCTTGCAAGTCCTGTAGGACTGGGATGGAAAGAAAATAGTTAAGCAAATGTTTAGGATCACTACACAAAATTCTTTCACCTTCCTTAAAGCCATTAAGCAGAAGAAATTTCACTACAAAGTTTTCTGCCATTCTTTGTAAAAGCACTGCTACATTCTTTAGAGAGCTTTTTAGTAACTGTAATAGGCTAAGAGCAAGAGATGCAAAGCCAGCTACAGGAGCTGCCTAAGAACTGGAAACCTTTTTAAAGTCAGAGTTCCATCATCTACAAAAAGAATTTGGTATCATGTCCTCTAACACCATGCAAAAAGAGTTTTGCTGACAGCTTCATTCAGATTTTGGGGCAAGCTGTGGAGATGTCTAAGCTGTATCTGAGGAGCAAGTGTTTATCATCTCTGGGAGCTTTGGAACTAAAAATACACATTTAAAAAACCAAGTTCAATAGCCATTTACATTAGTGCTTACCTGTCACTAGGAATATTATTAATGCACATAAAATCAAACACATTTTGTTTTGAAGGCTAAATCTTCCAAACTCTAATGAATGCAGAAGTTCCATAATTGATACACATGTTCATTAATGAGCTTATTTTAGCAGCACATTTTACCATAGAATGCTTTCTACCTAAGCAACAGAAACAGAATAGATTTGTTACTTTCATTTCCTATGAGACTATTATTATTCAAAACACATTTTACATGAAACATATGCATTTATAAACATATTTGGGATATTCTGCGTGTCTACATATAGGCATTTAATTTTTATAAGCAAAAATATACCCATGTACTTCTCACTTTGTACCATATGGTGCAAGACTAAGCTCCTTCTGAACACACATAACAACCTATTTGACATCACTCTTATTGTTTGCAATATCTTAATTATATTTCATTGCTAAATATGCTCTTTATTTGTTTGTTTATGTTTGTTTATCCACCTGACAGTACAGCCCCTCAGGCCTTGATCTAATGCCCACTTCAGTAAATAAAAGCTTTCATTTACCCAAATGAAGTAGGCAAGTCCAGCTTCATTGTCCTTCACTGTCCTTTCCCTTACTACAAGTCAAGTTTCTGTTTCAGCATATGGTGAGTGGATGCTTTAGTTCAGAAACCTGTCACTTTAACACTACCTTTCCTGAAAACACTTTCACTCTGCAAGTAAACCATTCATCTATTTCCTTAAGAAAGTATTTCATTTAAAAGGAGAAAATCCATTTTCCTAATTGTTAGCTTTCTATTTTTCTTCATTAGTCTGGTACTATTTCTCCACTTAAAAGGAAGACTTTTAGCACAGAATAAAAGGATTCTTCCTTTCTCCTGCTTGCTCAAACACACACAGAGACACAAAAATAAACTGACAAGTTGTTTTCAAAAAGAAACAAGGAACAGTTATTTGCTCTTCCCCCCATGTACATGGGAAAAGGAGATAGAGGATGAACTCCTAAGTATTCTGTCTCATTTTAGGATTCCAAATGTTTTGAGAGCACTAACTATGACCAGAAGAGCATCAGCAAGTCAGATTGAAAGGGGTAGGGAGAAAACTCACAATGTACTAGAACAAAGCAAAGATGCAGGCACTTTCATGTAATTTATACAGGGACTTTCATGTAATTTCATCATAAACTTTGCAATATTCAGCCCCCAAAAAAGTGACCTTAAACAGCAGTTCTGCTAGAACAGCTGACCACTTGAACTGATGCTGAGCATTTTGTCCTGTTGTGATGAGTGACAACCAGGAGCCTTTTATTCCAGATCACAACTGTACTGTTAACCACAAAAGGGACTCGTAGGAAATCTCATGTTTAGGCAGACTCTTAAATGTGATGGTCTAGTAATTATTCAGACAAGGCAGAAAGTTACTAAGGGTTGCATTAAATACTGGCACAGTGTGTTTCAGAGCTAAAACACATGCAGAGCACTTGACTGATGATACGTGGCAAAGCTCTCACATATACTCATGAAGTAGACAGTTGATAATGGCAAAAATGATAATTAATTAAAGCACAGAACTGAAAGATGCTTATCTAGAATGCCATTAGCTCCAAAGCTTGCATGGGGCAAAGCTGAAGGAGATACATATGAAGAACTAATGGTCCATGGCTGGCTTCTCCAGATCCTGTCACTGATAAGGATTTTGCTCCTGAAAGATAAGCAAGTGGCAGAAGAGATAACTCACTTGATGGGACACTTCTCAGTTTGCCTTCTGACTAGGACTACAGCAGAAAATAAAAATGGAATGCATAAAATGTATTATAAATTTGGAGACACATTTAAATGTTTCTCTAGACTTTCTCTTTAAATAAATAGAGTAATAAATGCCATTACTTCTATAAGTGAACATGCCTTACAGAGTAGATTATGCTCAGATATTTGTATACTCTGAGGTGAAGTGCTACAGAATTGAGAAGAAAAGTAGTCCTCCATCAAAAAAAGTATAAGATTATCATGGAATTTACTAAGAGGAGCTGAAAAAACACAAATCCTAGCAGACATCACTGCAACAGCTACCAGAACTGAGGCTTGCTCATCACTTTAGGTGAATGCACAAGGAATTGCTTTGGACCTGCCCTCCTCACTAAGAATGCAAGGGGCAACAGAAAAAAACCCATAACCCTAACCAAATCAGACAAAAGAACCACCAAAACCTCACTAATGTGATAAAATCCCTGACTTGCTGTAAAACTGTGAGCACTGAACTGAACTTCTCTGAGTTCAAACATTATGTAAAAGCAAAGAATAAATTTGGAGCACTGAAGACAATTTTTTAACTCTTAACTAATAAACAGCTACGATACAGAAGCACTTATCTGACACTGCAAAATCAAAATATAAACAGATTTTTGGCCTCCCTCTCCAGAGAGCACATTTCTTTAAGCTGCAAATAAGACTTGGTGATGCTTTCCCCTCACAAATCTTTTCCCAGAGTGGCAGAGAGTTCCTGTTACACTGTTCATCTTCCATATGAAGTTGGCTGGTTGGAAGAGAGCACTGCTTCTTCTCTGCCCTCTCTATGTGTACCTGTGACTCTCTGCTCTCTCCAAGATGTAGTTGTTACATGAATAAGAAATACTGACTTCTGTGCTATCACTGGAGCTATAATCAAGTGCCTGCTGAACAGTTGGAGTACACAAGCTAAAATCTAATTAAAATTTAAAGGAAATTATCCATAGGAATGCTACCAACTATAGGCAACACATCTTGGCACTGCCAGGAAAGACTGCTTAGTATGCCAAAGAACAGACACACACACACACACACCTCTCAGCCTTAGCCAGGCAGATGTATCCATTCCCTGCTGACAGCTGCTGGAGGATTACCAAAAGCACAGGAGAGATTCATTAAAGCAGATTCTGCCAAAGAAATGCCATGAAATGAATAGCTAGCCCAAGTCAGAGGCACAGAAGTAGCATCAAAATAAACACCTGAAGCATTATTCTTTCTCTTTTTAAATCAAAACTCTTCCATGGTAAAAAACATTCCCAGGCAGGCACAGGTTTCAGTGAGCCACCCCAATAACCAGGGATCTTTTGTGTTTGCTTCCCTGTTTAAAAGCTGAAATATTAAGTCTTATAAACAAGCCAACCCATCTTCATAACAGAAGTTCACTTTGGGTACAGACACATCTTCCTTTCAAGGAAAATGGAATGTTTTGACCCAAAACTGTGACACTGCAATCAAAATAATTCAAGAACAAACATGTAAAGATTCGACTGATCTCATATTCTATTCTGTACAAACAGCCAGTGAAGTTAACAGGAGGATTACTCCACTGTATTACAGCAAAAAGCAAAATGAAAGATCAGGTGATATTTTTCTCCAGCTAGACACAGCACAGTGCAATTTGAGCTGCTGCCTACACTGCAGTGCCCTCAGGATGAGAGCCTTGGCTGGGATTACACACATTTCAGCACAGCTTGACCCTTGCCTCTGACCTGGATTCCCAGTCACCACTAGAAAGCCAGCAATCCTGTGAACAGGGAGTGTGACATTCCCTGCCTGCATCCCACTGGCACGGGCAGCTAGGAGAAGAGCCCAGGAGGCTGTGCCATGGCATCTTCCAGTACCTAAAGGGAACTTCCAAGCAGGCTGCAGAGGGCCTGTTTGCAAAGGCCTGCAGGGAAAGGACAAGGGGCAATGGTTTTAAACTGGAGAAGAGTAGATTTGGAGTGGATATTAGGAAAAAGTTGCTCACCACAAGAGTGGTGGAACACTGGCCCAGGTTGCCCAGGGAGGTGGTTGAGTTCCCATCCCTGGAGGCATTCCAGGTGAGGCTTGCCAGGGCTCTGGGCAAGCTGATCTAGTTGGGGATGTCCCTGGCCACTGCAGGGGGGTTGGACTAGATGAGCTCCAGAGCTCCCTTCCAACCCAAACCAGTCTAGGATTCGAAGGCCTCAGCAGCTGAGCTGCTACATGGCTCATGGCTGGTGCTTCAGGCTTGCATTTAATTGCCTGTGAGGCATAAAGGACTCTTCTCAAATTCAAAAGGAGAGAGAGAGAGTAGGATCCAAGCCGCAAAACACAATAGAAAATTAGGGGAATTTATCTTCTCTATTCCACTGGAGTCAAGGGTTCAGCCACCCTATCACCTGGCATGAACTTTGCATTGCTGCTAACTGAGAGCAGCAGCTGCACAGCTGTTGCTTCACAATCCTGACTACAGACAGACCTGTCAAACCATAATATAGTTAAGGGGACACTTATAATTGGGGAGCTCAGCTGTGGACTACATTTATTTGTCCCCCTGTTGTGCTTTCTGAAACTGAAATATTTTGTTGTTATGTCCCCACTGATGTACACAAAGAGCAAACAAACACTTTGAAGAGACTCTGGTTTAGGCTCATAGAGAAGTAAAAATTGCTCAATCGATTCCTTTCCTCTTTATTTGAGCATTATGGAACTATAATACATAACAGCCTCTTCTGAGCATAAGGAAATGTCTTGGATTCATGCTGCAAGTAAGTGGCCTTTTGAGGATTCATGTGTTTTCCCCTCCAGACACTCTTCTTATTCTTCTGGTTGATCTAAACCTTACCAATTCCTTCCTCCTAAAGTCAAAAAGCAGTCCAACCCTCAGATGGCTTGTGGTTTCAGAGATGGAAGTGGAAGGAGAATGACAGTCTGTCTGTCTCACAACCTATTTCTGAATCCATTCATTAGCCCTCATTAAAGATGTAAGAGAATTACAAAGGCAGAGAAATAATGACATAGGAGTCTTTCCCAAACTGCTTTTGCTATCCCACCACAGTCAAATATCTGATATCCACTGTGACACACTTTCTTCCACATTGATGAATTTTAATTTCTGTTGCTCAAGGGGACTCAGGAAGAGCATGAGTGGTCATTATATCACATACATATTAGAGTCTACCTCTCTTCCAACTAGATGCCTGAATTAATAAGGGCCTTTTGCTGTACTGTGCTGCCACGGCGGCAAATACTTTCTGACTGGGTAAAACTAAAGTGCAAAAAAGTGCTTTCCCAGCTGTCTTCTGAAGTCAGGATCAGAGAAGAGCATGTAGGCTTTGGATATTTCACATCAGGATGGGCATTCTCCAGAGCTCTCCACGTTGCTGATGGAGACCACACTCATTGACAGCCTTCAACTCGGTCAGGGGGCAGAGAAACTCCTGCCTTTCTCCCCCAGGGCACCCCATCTCAAAACAAATGACTAGCATCACCCACAATAGAGTACTAAAGAACATTACTTATGCCAAATGATGGACATCTGTAGCCTGGTCAAGGCCAATTTGCTCAGCTTTGTATACCTGTTTGAACCCTTGGAACGATGCTTCCGAATTTGTAACTGCAATTACTAACATTTTGATCCCTACAGCTTTCTCCACCCTCTGCTTTGAAGGTAGAATATACTCAACACTGAGGAGGGGATCTGATTTGTTAATATTGGCTTCAAAAGATAGGTTGAAGTGGAAGGATGTTTATCTTTTGCTGAAGACACAAAACTGAGCATCTACCAAAGCAGCATGCCTGGCCTACTGACTTAAAGCAACCTAGGTTTTTTTCTTTACTGCAGAGTAATAACTTTGTTATGTGCTAAAAATGTTAAAGTATACAAGAACATCAAGTTTATGAGGTTTTTAAGAGGAAAAATGTAGAATGATTTCATTATCTCTTATTTTTTATATCAACAAATAAAACCACATTATTATGCTAGAGCTGAATATTTTTCTGAAGCACCATCCCAATGAATAAAAAGCACATTATAGTGCTAGAGCTGAATATTCTTTTGGAGGGTCAATCCCAACAGGTGAGCTCAAACTTCAGTGCAAAACACAGAAAGATGTATGGCCATTTCATTATGCTGCAGCAATCTCTCCGTGAGTTATCAAGAGCAAAGCTGTCAGTCCATGTCACAGAGCTACTCAGAGGACTAATTTGCTTGGGTAAAAATGCTGCTCTACAGTTTTCTGAAGCACCTTTACATAAAGCATGGGCATTTCAGCACAGAAGTGTGTTAACTATGCAGAAGCTGCCTGTAATTTTGCTTTCTGTGAGATCAGCCCATCCTGTCTGAAAAGCAGACATCAGCAACAAGGCCAGCATTTCAATATTAATCAATTGTGGATCTTACCTTTTGCCAGGTGATGCCAAAGGAAAGGAGGGTGGAGACTGCAAAACATGAAACACATGATGCAAATGTAATTAGCAAAACAAATATTCAGGGAGAGATATTATTTAGTGAAAGGCATAAGCCTTGGACAGACAATATTAAAAAGTGCACAATCAGATTCCCAGATTTCTTCATCTAGAAATTTGAATTACCCACCAAATGTTGAAACAAGTGCCTACACAACCCATTTTTGACCTAGTTGTTATTACTATTTTAACAATATCTAATTGCACTAGTGTTATTTTATGTGTTTTTAATTCTATTGCTTTTCAGGTGACAGCAAGCAGCAACCAAAAATAAGTAAGTTATATTTGAATAATACATTTGCTCTGCTATTATTTAGTTGTGTTCTTCAGCTTTCTCAGAACCTGAACTGTTGGCAGCTTTCTGTAAAGCCACTTTTGTAGTATATACTAAATACTAGAAGCAAAAGAGATGTACTAAAACTTGAGATAGACAGACAGCTGGCTGGATTTAAAGGTAAAGTAAATAGAGTGGCAGTGGCAAATATGTGAACTTAATAGCAGGAAAGTGAGAGTCATGGGATATCTGGGATCAGATCAGGCTCTGTCAACCAGAAGATGATATTACACCTTTAAGGCCATTGGGGCTCCATGTCTGGTGAGGAAATAGAAGATTTCAACCCAGCTCTGTCTAGCACTAAGGAAGCCCAAAGTAATTAGAGCTGGCAAAAGGATGTGTAAAAATACATGGGATTAGGATCAAATTTGGCCTGCTCTTCCTGGCTAGACAGAACAATGCAATGACAACATGCAAATGCTTTGTTCTTCATCTCTCTCCAATGATTCTTGCATTGCTCCTCAGTTTGTAGGTAGTATGGGTCAGCATGCCCATGGCTCTTTGTGGCTATGGCTTTATTTCTCCTTACTGAACACCAAATGAAATCAAATAACTATTACTCCAGAGCCACTTCATGGATAAAATACACAAGTGTGAGAAATCCTCTTGCAGTAGCTGATGTGAAAGTGTGCTGAGGAGCAGAGTTTGTCATACTAATGAGGTCACTTAATTTACTTTATCATGGAATCATTGTTACAGTAGGATAGTTGTATTACATCAGTAATTTTAATTGCAGTGCCACTGAGGTGTGAACAAAGTATTCCTCTTCTTAGGGATTAACATTTCGGGGAGCAGGTAAACCATATAAAACACAGAAAAAGGAAAGCTGGTAGAATTAATAAAAGAGATTATCCCTGGCATGTAGTCTCCAAATAATTAACTTCTAACTTCAATATTAGAATTCACTATCTGACAAAACCTTCCAAAATGATCTGTATTTTTTAACCCTCACAGACTGAAAAGCCCTTCCTTTCAGACACATATTTGAGAGACTTCTGGAAGATTCTGAGATCTGTATAGATTTCACAGCATTTTTCCATGCTAACTAGTTGTTTAAATTTGTAGTCCGTTACTGATGACTTCAAACAGCATGTTTTAACATTTCCTTTGCATAGTTTACATTTTTTTTCTCAGGTATCTTGCTATTACTTTACTGATTGCTTGCTATAAGTAAATCAGAGAGGATACTATTTTCTTTAAGAGCTAGCCAGCTAACTTAATAAGTAAGCAGCAATTAAGCAGCACATTTCACACAGCTCCATCATCGTTCCTTGCCACTCCTTCACACTTCAGTTTCTCTGCAGACAAAAAGTACTCTGACAAAAGTCATAGAGAAGTGATGAAAGTGCTTCTACTTACTCCTCTAAGCAGGGAAGAAATTGCTAAAGAAGACTAGAGAGTCAAACTAGAAGTGATTCAAACGTAAGGGACAGCAGTAAGAATGACACACAACAATGTCAGCTTGGTCCCCAAACTTCTCTGTATTGAAAACAGAAGCAAGGACATTGCTGATGAACAAAGATGGCAATAGCAGATAGTGAACCTTATATCCTGAGAGAAGAGCAAAACCCCCAAATGGAAATTACTCTGTGTTCAACAGAGCACTACAACAAAAATCATGAGGTCAGCTGTAAAACACAGAGTGTAGCACAAGAATTGTAAATTGGGTAAAGAATTAACTGGAGACAAATAACAGTGATTTTCACTGGACTAGAAGGAAGTTGTTCAAGTATTCCTTCAATGCTAATGAGTTAACAGTTTTGTGGGAGAAAAATGGAACGGACTTGTAAGGTGTCTTACTCAAGAGAAACTATCCAAATAAAGTAAGATGTGAGTAGCTCATGGAAATGATGGCAGAACTGTGATGATATTCAGTCAAAGTGCAAGATCATTTATTCATCAATACAAAGTCATTTCTAGTTTTAGATATGAATTATTTGGAAGTGACAAAGGAAGACAGAGACTTGGGTTTCTTTTTCAGACTGATTGACTGAGCTATTAATGCAATGTAACTGTAGAAGAAACAAAAACAGTTGAGGTGGCAGCTGATGTATTTCCATTTTATAAAGTATCATTACTGTCATAGCACAAAACCCCTTGTGAATCAAAACAGCCTAAAACAGTGACATCTACCCTGCCCATAGCACTGAGGAAAGAAAATGAAAATATGCTTCCTAGAAAGCAGAGAACTTAGTCAACTACCATGCTGTCACTTTTCAATGAGTAAGAAACTCATTAAAACTAAAGATGATAAGGCAATATATTCCTACGCCTGCAGAAATTCCTCACACCAATCTGGGAATGGAAACAATGAATTAACACAAGCTTCAGCCACCAGAAAGCAACAAAGTTAACCCATTATGTACCTCATGTTTAGAGCTTGAGGAGAGAATGAAGAACATCTACCTGAATAGTGATCCATCATCAGCTTCCATATGTATGTTAGCTGATAGCCTAGAGCTAATGGATGATTCAGCTATCAACCTAATATAGCTCAAATCATTATTTTCTATTACTTTTCTATTGCTGTTATCACTGTGTAAACCTCATGTTGCATTTAGAAAGATTTCATAGAGGATTACAAGACTGAAAACATAAATTATCTCATTAGATATTTCTTTCTTTCAAGTGCTCCTATGTGGAAGCAGATACCCATCCTGAAGCTTGTTCCCATCTAATTGCAGTGGAATTGTTTGCTATCTTGTTTCTTTTCTAGGGTTCCCAAGCATGGCTCATCTATTGCCACCACCTACGACTCTTGGAGCGCTTCCAGCAGCGCTGTCNACCTGGCCATGACGATGACATGTGCATTTCTCAGCTAGTTCTCAGCACTCAATCCTTTTGCCTACAACAAAGCTACCATAACAAAAAAGGGTATGAAAGTAGGAAAACTAGCCAAAGATGCAGCTGCAACCTTGACTGTCTACAGGCTCTGCACATCCCTCTGGATCCTCCATCAGAATCCCAACTCTGATTCCAAACCCGGGCAGATGGAGCTCGTTTAGCCCTGGAAGGCCTTCCATCTAAGAGAAGGACACTCTAATAAAACCTCCGTCCTAAGGACTTGGCTGCCAGCGTCCAAGCTTGCTAGGCCCTGGCAGATGAACCTTAGGACTAAAGGGTGGGTCCAGCTCTGCGCATGCTGTGTCTCACCTAAAAAAAATCCATAGTGCAGGCCTGAGGTTGCTATCTGCTATCCTCTTTTTATCAGCGCTTGGAAAAGGCGCTGAGGAGGAGTGTGGGTGGAGCCCTCCCTGGAGCTTCGTTCACGAAGCCTAGCCATGACGACAACGACAACCATCAGAATCCAGCTGGGACAGGTTGGCATGAAGCCACCTGCAGTTACTGGGCACTGTTCTTCAGAAATCAAAAAAACCCTTCTGTGACAGGAGCAAGAAGCACAAGTACAACTTGCAAAGTCCTACCACTGATATTGTGTGACCTCTTCATCTAACACTGTGTAACTACAACATATTCTTTCTAAATATGTCTTCTTTTTACCTAATTATAGCACTGAATAGGAAATCTCATGGCAGCCCAGAATCAGACAGTGGAAAAGGAAGTGAGGGTTTAATCATCAACCTAAAGGCAAAAGCAATACATTATGCAGTATGATTCTGAAAGTAGTTCTAGTGATTTTCTATCAGGGATTAGACACCTGAGGTCAGGTTTATTTATGGCATAAATCAATATACTTCAATGGAGATACACTTGGGAAGAATTTGGCCTGTTTTAAGCTGTAATTCAAAACTGAAAAAATCATCCTGGAAAGATCCAGAGAATTTCAGTTTCTGTCATCTCTACATTGTTTTTCAGCATTTCCTGTTATTTACTTCTGTAAGACATGAAGTTAATAGCCAGCCTTTAAAGACAAACAAAACCATCACCATTCTAAATGTAACCTAAGAACAAAGACACCCACATCAAGCTGTAAAAGTTGCTCTATGTTTGGTTGGTAGGGGTTTGCTTGTGTTTTGATTTGGGTTTTTTTTTTGGTTGGTTGGTTGGTTTTGGGGGTGTTTTGCTTTGGTTTTGTTGTTGGGTTGTTTGTTTGTTTGTTTTTTATGATGCCTCTTAAAGTTTTGGCAAACATAGCATTGTTTACCAGCTAAATCAGTCTGTTGATTGTAAAAGTAGCTTGTCCAGACAGCTGTCTGCAACCACTAGAAAAAGGGTTTTGTTGATGACCTGGCTTTAATCCTCTTCCCATCAAAATAAAGCACAGGCCAGCAGCTGAAGTCACACAATCATATCATAGACTCATAGAATGCTTTGGCATGGAAGGGACCTTAAAGACCTAGTTCCAACCCCCCTGCCATAGCCAAGGACACCTTCCAACCTGGCCTTGACCACTTCCAAGGTATATAGGTATAAATCCAATCAACTTTACCTGATGACAAGCAGGAAAAAAGATGCATGAAGAATGGGGCTTGTCCTCCAGTGCACTTGAATAAAATCAGTGACAGTGTAGGAAGGGAAGGAGACCTGCAAGTGAAAAAGGTAGACACATATCACAGACTTTTTTCCACAGTGCTCAAAGGGACAGAGATCCTTGATTCCTGGGCACAGGTAACCTCTGACCTCCTCCTGGAAACGTTAATGATAAAGGTGATAACACTCAATGAATGCCTCATAACCCTGACCATAACCTCTAGATTTAATTCAGCCATTCTTGTCTCTTCCACTTTCTGCCACAGTCTTGTTCAAGAATTATGTTATCTTGGCTTATAACTTTGACCTTTGAAGGCTAGGGGCATGGAGTCAATCAATTCTTCATACTTTAGACTGCCCGAAGGACTTTTTCATCATGTCATTGTATTCACTTTCTGAAATATGCTCTTTGAATATTGTGAGCCTGGTTTAGACTCAAAATGAATCCTCACAGCCTTCACCAGCTGTAGTTATGGCTTTCTTTTCCTTATATTGGTGGGGTGGGGGTGAACTCACATTCAATAGTAAAACACTAGTGTGTTGGTATATACAAATGAAGAAATTCTTACTTTTCTTACTTCCAAAGTGACAAACTAATGTTGTCTTTATTTATTCTCACAGTTGATGTTTCATTTGAAGCCATAAGCAACAGAAGAAAGAGGGGGGGGGGGGAAAGGCTCCTAACAATTCATATTTGCCTATCTTTTCCCCTCCAAGTTTCTCATTATGGGTAGCTCTTATTTCCATTGTATGTACAGCTACAGGTATGAATGAGTTTAAACAGCAGAAACATTAAAGAGGTAGCCACTAGAGAAAAATAGTGCTGTTTATTTAAATTATCAAAAAAACCCACACCCAGACACATACCTTGAGGCTAAAACTTTCTATAAAAGAACAAAACTATCTTTAGCCCATATGTAGGTTGCCAACTTTCCCAGGTATACAAACATATTTCTCAGAGAAAATACGTAGAGACCACTGTGACCTTAACTCTTGTTGGAGTCACAAGATTCAAAACTGCCTGAAATCTGTTCTCTTGGCTACTGTGTGTGAGTGCAAGAGAAGAAATGCTGGCCAGATAGGTAGGAGAAGACAGGAAATCACTCTCACCCCTCTCCAAAACAAGATACTGAAAACACAAGTCAGTTCGGAACAGTTCCTGGAGAATCCAATTTACCTGGCAGAGCTGCAGCTTGCTCAGTTTCTTCCCTATCCCATCCTCCCAAGGCAGTCATCTCCCCTTCCATCTCCTACACTCACTCTTTTAAAAGATAAATTTGAGGTTTTCTCCTAATTAGGAAAACTCTGCAGAAGGATTCACTGACCCTTTGGAGAGTCTGTTAACTGTCAAGCTCTGAGTCTGCTGCCTAGAAGCATCATTTATTTCTCATGATATTTGAGCTGTTGCTAAACCCAGCAAGAGGAAACACCAAATGACATCATTAGTCTGCCAAACAAAATGAAGTTTGTAAGTTTTATGTAGAACCTGAATACTATTGCAAATGCTCCTGTAAATTCACATTACCCTCAGAAGCATCAACAACTTCTCCTAGTTGTTCAAGTTAGCTGTAAAATAGTTGGGTGAAGATAAGAGATATTCTGCATAAAGATGCCTTCACTACACTATAAACTTATATACACAGAAAACCACCTGCTTTGTGATTCAAACACAAATGATGTGAACTAAGTTTTGACCCAAATTATGCTAGGATAAGAAGATACTTAGAACCTGAATATACTTCATAAAGCAAATGCTTGAGTGAAGCACACCAGTAAGAATATTTTCACAACACAGCTTGGTAAAATCCACAATATCCTCATTTTTCAAACACAAAAGGCCAAGATCCATAATGATGCTGCTATAAATCTTAAAAACCTTTCTCAACTACAAAAAACAACTACAATTAATAATTCCAACATGGTAATTTCTTCAACTATTCAGGAGAAAAATCTCCCAACTACTTTCAAACAATGTAATGTAATGAATTTTAACAAGAGATGAGATGTGCTGAAAGGAAAACCAAACACCCAAAGACATTTATTGTACTGTTGCCAACCTGCAATTCATTGGCTTGCTGTCTGCACCTCATTTGTAGTTATCAGGGAAACTGCCTGGTGAAACACACATCATGATCTTTGCTCCATAGAAAATGAGGGATCATAACAAGGGAGTTAGGGCTCAGGCACCACTTGTAGGATTCAGTGCTTATCATTATTTGAACTGTCACAAATAGTATTCTATCTTCATCTGCTTTTCCAAAATGCATGTCTTGTGCCATCTGTCAGCTCTGCAGTGAATTCCTCAAACACTCTAAGCCTTCTACCTACTTAGGCAACTGAATCCCAAATGACACCAAGCTCTCAACCTCCCAACTATCAGCTGAACCTCTAAGATGTGTGCATTGGATCCACAGCATACAGGCATTAATCAGAATTTCATCTGCATTAAAGAGTATCATTAAGTATTTTCCAAAGGATGAGAGCATCCCCAAGACCTGAACCCCCAAAGTTAAACAAATATTAAGGCTAAAACACTTTAAAAAGTCCATTCTCAGTCTTCTTTTTCAGGGAACAAAATTTTGCTGCACAGCTTGTTTGAAAAAGAGCACAAGCCATTCTATCTGCTGTGTAAATCTGGGAAGTCACTAGAAGGAATTGTTGTCTTTGAGGTATAGCTCATATTCTACTTAGTAATTCTACCCTATAAACCTGCACTGGGATCTCATCATTGCAGATAATCTTTCAGTTGCATGCATAGATGATATCAGCTTCCACAGTGCTTTACAAGCTTCACAGTACTAAAAAGAGTACACTTGTACTATTTGGTGAGGGAAGAGCCCCCCTGCAGAAGGCTGCTTGATAGAAACATTCTGCTTTTCCCTCAAGCATATTTTCTTAATCAATCATCACAACTAGAATAATTCTATACCAATGTAAATATGCTCCCATCAGCTCCCCTCTAAAGGCTGATGTGTTACACCTAAGCTTGACAGGTCTAAAAGCATCAAGAAGAATGATACTGTCAGCAATTCCATGTGACATGGCCCTGAACAGAGGAGGAACATCCTTTAGCAGGTGGAAAGGAATGAACTCTGAAGCAGAAGATGTCTTTTTGGCTTGGCACCAGCTGCAGGGTGAGTCAGAGCCACCTGCCTCAGCTGTGGCTTCAGAGATGGGTGTCACTGCTGGGGATGCTCTCCTTGCACCAGGAGGAGACAGAAGAGGAATGGCAGTGCAAGGACACATGTCTTGTGGGCATGGACAAACCTACAGTGTTTTGGTTGAGAAATCCAGTTTACTGAAGGGAAAGTGGATCAAGAAGGTTCAAGTCTGAAATGAGATGTTACACTTCTGTCATACTATTAATGAAGTCCAGCATCAGATCATCAGTGGTGGACCAGAAACTACACTGTACAAATGCAAACAGTTATTTGCTCAGGGCAAGCCATGATGTCTGTGTTAGAGTTACCAAGAATTCACTGGAGCATCTGTCTGAGAGATCAAGATTTGGGAAGTGCAACTCATCTCTGCCCAGATGTCAATTTGATTGCTTGCACCCTGCTCCAAGCAAGAGCTTATCTTCCTGCTGGTGATGGGGCTCCCAGCTCTTCTAAGAGACTCTGCTCACAGCCAGGAACATTCAAGTGAGTTGTTTCACAGAATTATTTGGGTTGGAAGGGAGCTCTGGAGCTCATCTAGTCCAACCCCCCTGCAGTGGCCAGGGACATCCCCAACTAGAGCAGCTTGCCCAGAGCCCTGGCNCAGTGATAGTTTCCCACCCCCAGTCACATTTTGTGCCAGTTATTTGTACTCAGGTGTCTCCTCAACACAAAGATTTGTACACCAAACCGGAGCAACCTGCATTCTAGTTTAAGAGATATCTGCAACAGTGCTTATATCACAAAGAGGAAACAAAGCAAGGAAAGAGGATATTTTTCCCACCCCAACCTTATAGGGAACAGAAATAAGTGGTGTTATCACTACAAAGGCAAGAGCTTTTCTGTGCCTAGTGACTGCTCTTTTCCCCTCACAGCATATGGTCTTGTTTAGTTTCTTTCTCTCCTAGCAGTGAACTAATAAACATCAGGTAGGACTCTGTCTTCACCAAGGGAAAAAGAGAAACTCACTTCCAACACAAGGCAGACACTTCTCTTGGTGCCAAGAAAAAGCATTCATGCCCCATTAAACAGAAGGTAGATTCCTGTCTCTCTGGTTCTTTTGTTTGCTGCCTCAGATTGTTAAACAGAGCAAGGGCACTGCTGCTTCCAAGCACCTGCATTTAATTGCAGCTTATTGCATTCCCCACAGGGAGGCAGGAACAGCTGCAAGGGAACACTCCACTGATGCAAGAACAGAAAATACTCTTTTTTTTTTCATCCTGAGCAGGAAATGTGCACTCTGCAACAAAAAACACAGTACTCTAGAGAGAAATCATCAGGAAAAACAACTATTACTGCTTGGTTTTCCTCTGTTTTCTTTCATTTCTCTTTCCTCAAACAGGTTAATATACTGCTATTATAAAATATATATTAAAAAAAACCAGACTCTATAAAGAATCTATTTAAAACTCACTTTTCAAGAGAAATAATGTTTTTGGCTAAGCAAGTTGCTTGTTTATTAATGGAAAGATTTTCCACAAAGCCTTGGCAGGTCATGAACATTTAAATTTCAGTGAATATAATTCATTCAAATGAATGCAAGAACTGAGTTTGGGACTATCTTCTAGAGAGAAAATAAAAACCTAAGGATGTCACCCCATCCTGCATGCTATTTAATTGTTTATTTATGGAAGGCTGTGTAATGAAACTCTGGGAAAGCATGTATTTTTCCTTTCATGGAGTTAGCCCTTCTTTCTTTCCTGCACTTGTTCCATTTATCTGCTTTCTGAATAGGATATTTTAATAACTCCCTCCACATACAGAGGCTATTTTTTTCCCTGCTATTTTTGCTGGATTTTTCCTTGGTCCCTTTTATAAACTTCCTAGTATGATGAAGAATGCTAAAAACACCTTAATAATCATGCCAAGCCCCAAACCCCCAGGCTATCCAGAAGTTCCTGCTTTAAACTTGGGAGATCTCCATCAGCTAACAGAACAATGAGCAAATATGACAAGGAAAGCTGGTTTGAGAGATTTTTCCAGTTCAGGAGAGCAGAGGAAATCCAGAAATGCTGTCCTCTGCTTGGATGAAAGCAGAAAGCAAGGCACAGTGATCCAAGGAACTACCCATGCCCATCCCATACTGAAAAGGCAGCAGGAGAACTCCTTCTTGCAACATCAAGTTCCCAGGGCTCCCTTGCCTAAGTAGGTCACCTCTAATAAAATCAAATGGAAACAATAATCCTAGGGTTTGGGAGCTCCAGGGCCTCCCAGCTTGGGCACAACAGCTTTTTTGGATTGCAAATGTTTTCCAGGTCCTGAGATTTGAAAGAAGAATTTGCTTTCTCTATATCATCCTCTATACCCAGAGGCAGCACAATAAAGAGTTAGAGCATCACTCTATATCTAGGTCTCCTAATACAATAGAAGGGAAAGAATAGTTGTTTCTTTGCATACCACTCTACTGTCTTATTGAATTAAAAAGTGGAAATCTTCCCCCCCCCCTAAGTACTAAAGAAATTGAATATTTAACCTCCCACCTGTTCCCCCAAAATAAAAAGAAAGAAAATGGAAATGTTTTCTTGAGCTCTTTGAAGTTCATTGGAATTAAGCAGACTGTAATACTGAGGTTTGGTTAGTGGCACACACTGTACGTTTCCTGTTATGTTTCAACTAATTCATTTTAGACAACTAAAACAGACTTGCTTTTAGCCTAAACTAGAGACTAAAAATGTCAATAAAAAAGAGCAGATTTGACAGCCTCAGTGGTTGAAGCTTTTGACAGAATAGGGACAAACCAAAGCAGCATTCTTTCCCTACCTCATTTGCATCAGCCTTAACTTCTGCATACTACTTTTTGATTCAAGAGCAGCTCAGCTCTACTAATCCTTCTAGCCTTTGCCTTAGGTCTTACAACAACAGGGAATTTTCAGATGGGAGGAGTGAGGTTTGCACTTAGAATACACTACTACATGTGCAGGAGAATACAAATACACCATGCCTAGTGCTCCAGTCACAAATCTCCCAGGGAGTCCTATTTCCTCCCCTTCTCTACTACCCTCCAAGTCCACTGTCTCACAAAAGAGCTGAAAAGGGTGCTAGTGTTCCCCTCCTTGGAGCCATAACCACCTTGCAGGAAGATGAGGAAACAGAGGATTGCCCTAAACAAATGAGAAGAGCATCACTTTCCTGCCTGTCTCTATTCATCTCAGAAACCACATCAGCTCAGGAAGCTCTCTATCCTTGTCTCTGGGGAGGAGGCAGCCAGCTCCCCTGGCTAACCCTGCTGTGTGCCTGCACACTCTGGCTCAATTTGCTCTGATTTCTGCCTCCTTTGCTCCCCAGCTCAAAGGGGTTGCCTCAGAGATGAGAAGTGCAAGCATGACAGCTCAGATAATTTTCTGCGGTGGAAGAAATCTTCTATGGGACTAAAATGATTAGAGAGCCTGCTGAGTTTGTTTCTTTCCTCACAAGAACTTCCTAAGGATTTAGTTAAGAGGCAGCCATCAGTATTTCACAGTCTCTGGTAATAAGTGAACATGGATACTAGTTAACAGGGGCCAGCAATGAGGAAACTTAGAAAATCCTTGGAAAGCAGCAAGGAAACTGTAGATAGAATCATAGACTTGTCAGGGTTGGAATGGACCTTCAAGCTCCTCTAGTTCCAACCCCACTGCCACTGTTAGAGCAGCTTGCTCCCAGCCCCAGCCAGGCTGGCCTGCAAAGCTGCCAGGGATGGATGGGGCTGCCACCACCTCTCTGGCAACAGATGAACAGTATTGGTTGGCATTGGAAGAATATTGGTTAGTACCACCAAGTCTGAATGAAGATTTAATATTTCCTTCACTTGCTGGACCTGCCTCAGGTTAATTCATTTTCTACTTGACCAGGCTTTGGTGTCTCAGTCACTACCAGTGATGACAGGCCACAGATTGTGACAGATGAAGTTGTTCTCAGCTGTTAGACATAGGCTGACATCACATTTGCTTCCAAGAGTACTTTCTTACATGCTCTCAAAAGGTAAGATAGTTTCTGGGTATCAGAGGGCAAGAGCATGGCTAGGAGCAGCTAGCTCTGAAGCAGCTAACACTACACATGCTCACACCTGGGGGTTTCTGTATTCAAGTGTCTAAAGCCTCATTCATTTACTTGTTGATAACAGCCTGAGAGAGATAAATAGCAAAGTAAAAACTGGAGATACTTTCACATATAGGCTGAATGCAAGTTGTCTTGACACTTGAATAAAATCATTACTCCTAGAATTCTGAAGGAGGCCAAATGGTTAATTTTGAAGATTTCTTAAGTAATATAAATAAATAAAATACAGCATTCTAATGAGAACTTCATTTGCTATTAGGTCAACTTCTACAACCTTTAGTATTTAGTGCAATAAATCATAACTAAATAGATTATATATATTATATATAATTATAATATATATTATATAATTATAAATAAATAATTATATATTATATAATTATATATGATACTATATAATAGATAATATAAATACAATNATTATATTGTCATTTCATTTATCTATCTGTTTTACTACATACCACAAGCTAATGCAAGTCAGTCAAAAGTGAGTCCTCCAGTAGATTAGATTTCTGTCTCCACTGAAAGCAGTTTAATCCCTAGGAAAAAGAAAAAAAAGAGAACTGTTCTAAATGTATATGTAATAAACCATTTGCCTGAACAAATTCAATATTTTTTAATTAGCAATCTGGTACCATCCTTTACTGTGTGACTATCTCTCATCAGCATCCTCAACAGCAAGCACTAGAGGAAAATATAACATAGACCTAACAGGATTTCAGACAGGGATTTTATCTCAATTATTACAAGCAGGAGCAAGAATCCTCACTTGGCTACCACACCAGCCCCAGTGTAGAATATTTCCAGAGATGCTGAGGGGCATCTAAGTGAAGCTATCGCATGAACACTTTCTTTTGTCATTATCTACATAATGAGAATTGGATGAGAGTTCTACCAATTCCATTCATCACAATTGCATTGGTAATTGTGAGGTGACACTTTGCATCTCTTCTGCTTGCTTTCTGTCTGTCACATTATTTTTCACACTGACAAGTCATGTCTTGTCAGATTCTATGAATATTATCTACCCACTGGTGACACACATTGACAATTTCAAATAATTATTCATAAATCATGCTTTTTGCTGTTAGTCACCTAGTCTCTTCTGTTCCTAACTTCACAGGATCCATGGCTTAGGTGTCTTAACCTTTGACATAACCTAAAGCTGTGAAAATGGATATTTATTTGGCAAAACCACTACATTTAGCTAATGCATGAGAAGGGCAGCAGCTCTATGGCAGAATTAAATGGCTTTGTGTATATGCACACATTATTAAAATACAACATTTACAATTTATCCAAGATCTAATTGCCTGTACACCAAATGGAGGTTTTATTGCTCTCTGTAATGGGATATCTAGATAACTCTTTTAGTTTGTTTGTATGCCTGCCAGGATGGAAATTGACATAATTCAATCTTTCAGACTCCAAGCAACCAAGTTGATTAAATTAGTTGCATGTTATTATATTGTGAGAGAAACTCCTTCACCAAAATATCATTGTGAGGGGTTGGTTTTTTTTCTTTGTTTGTTTTTAAGAATATTGAGTTGAAGGAGGAAACAGTTCAAAGAAATCTGTATCTACATAAAACTAGGGAAATCTACAGTATTTCTAGGATACATGAAAAATGAATGGCAACACAGGAAAAGAGTCATGGATTTCTTGGCTACTACAAAGCACAAAGAAGCAAGCGTTATGAGCTTTTTTGACTAACATTTATACCCTTATTAAAAACATGTTAATTTGAAAAAATCTTGTCAGCATATGGGTCAGACTCACAGGGACTGCTTTAAGCTTATTTGAGAGTTTTTGTGATTATCCTGTATTTTAAGGTTTACTGAAGTTCCTCATGTCATGCAGCTACCACGTCAGATATTTCTTGTCATGTATTTCTTGTAAACATGAACTGCTACAACACTTGTAATACTGTCTCTTCAAAATGGTGTTACTAAAAAAAGAGGAAAACAAACACCCTGTGTAGATTAAGTGACATAGCTGAGGGAAGTGCATGCACAGGAGAAATTCCAAGCACTGGGAGTAAGCATAAGTTTACCTATCAGGATTGTACCTGAATATCTTGCAACCAACACAAGAATCTTACTTTATGCAGGTTAACACACATACCTGTGCTGTTGTGATAAGGAAGATGGATAACTTTAGAGATATACCATTGTATTATCTTTGATTCCTTAGCACTTTTAACTCCTTTTTCCAGTTCCTCACTACAAACTTTCCTGGAAAATTCCAACAGAAAAATTAGCTGTAAAAAAAGAGCATCATCTACAAACAAAGGGAATTCCTCCCTGGTTTCTCTCCAGAGCCAGAAGCTGAGGAGCACAAAGAAGCCTGAAGAACCCCCAGTGCTTAATCCACATCCTTAATGGTCTTACTAAAACCTGCTGGAGTACATTTTTAGCTGACTGAGATAGAATTGCTCACTCTTTCTTCTCCTGTAGTCAGGGCACTCAGTTCACAAGCTGGCTGAACCTTGCTCACCTTTCATATATCAGCAGGAAAATACAGACAATTTTCAAGAAGATTCAGCTCTCTCCTCCTTACCCATCCCATTATTACTTAGAGAAGGCATTATTTTATTACAAAGACAGAGATCTGGGTAATTTTCCAAATGTGGTACCAGTACTACTATGCCAAGTTACAGAATTGGAGGAAACAAACCTGAAGAGACAAAATCAAATCTGTATTCTTCCCTCAATCTTCACACGACTTAATTTACACAACCCACCCAGCTTAGCTTTGCTTATATACCTATGCTTTTTACTGAGTGCATATTCATAAAACTTCCTTATTTTACTAGTTCATTTTCATTCAAAAAAACCCAGAAAAAAATGTTAAAAAAGCTAAAGTTTTAGATTTTTGAGGATGTGAGTAGATATACTTGCAAACTCAAACCCATGAAAGACACCCTGAAAGTCCTCACAGAACTCCAAATCTTGGGCTTTGTAAATAACAGGAAAAAAGAAAACAAAACCCTTAACAGGTACAAATCCAGTGACCAGTAAATGAAATCCACACAACTGCCTTTCCCTGGAGATTAGTGCTTTCACTGCTATTTCACAGCTCCTTTAGCAATAATCCCTTTACACAGGCATGCAGATTCATTTCTACAGACAACACACATCCTCCAACAGCCTCAACTTGACATTGTCTTTTCAGAAACTAAAGGTCAGTGTTTCAGATTTCTTCCAAAAAAGTAAGACTAACAGCTGACGGTGATTAGCAACTCTCTTCATTTATCCAGCTGCTGAGCTATGCATGTATTAGCTGCAATAATTGTGACTGCATCATGTGCCTTACATATATTCAGTGGCTTTTCCCCTTTTCTTCTTACTGGCTGCAGTCTGTCTGTACTATTTTTCTTTCAGTTTATTCACTACCTGTTCCATCTGTTGGCTCTTTTATCTCCACCAAACTAATGAAGATTTCCCCACTCCATTTCAAAAGCTTCAGCTATGACAGTTGTGCATGCTTATTTCAATCACTTTTTATTTGTACCTATCTGTCTTAACTTTTCTGTGCAAGGACTTGAGACTAGAACTATAAACAGGCCTCTCAAACATTATTTTCATCAGCTCAGAATAATTAATACACTCATAAGAGGCTCAGATAAAATCAGTTTTCAAATGGAAGTAATATTGTTTAGATGTGTTACTGTTGAATTAGTATCCTAACAACATCAGGCTCTTCAGATGTTTGGCTTTATTGTACCAGAAGTCATCATGGCCAGGGGTTTGGTGAACACAGCTCCAGGGAGGGCTCCATCCAGGCTCTTCCCAAGCGCTTTTTCCAAGCGCTGCTGGCTGCAAAGGCCAATTTGGGACAGACCAGAGCAGTTGCCAAAGGCACAGCACAAGGACTCCTCAGGAGCTAGAAGCTGCAAGACACGATTCNCGAAAAACTTCCTGAGGTACAGCTTGATATAAAACTTCTGTTTTCTTTAAGCTAACTTGCATCCCCAAAAGCTGAGCAGTGGCTGCAAAGCAGGACGTTAAACGCTGCAGAGCTCCTTCTGTGTGGGCAACAAGGGCAGCGTCAGCAGCATAAAACAGCTCCTGGACAAGATGCTTTATGGGCTTAGTATGGGCCTGCAAACGCCAGAAGTATGTTCAAAGCAACACACCAGTTGCTCCTATTTAGTGCACATTGCTTAGCCTAATGGCCAGCCCATTCTGCTTTCCTCATGTACTCATTTAAATGAAGACCCCTGCTGCATTAGTAGGGCCAGTTTTAGCAAGCCTCCATAAAAGATGTAGCTCAAATATGTGCAAACATGAGGAACTTCAAGAAATTATCATTAGGAAATAAATTATGCTACTTTTCTTATGAGGGAACTACATTGCTTTTAGTGTATAGGAAGAGGGGATGCTAAAATGTCTTATATATTAAAGATTAGCTACATTACTTTTGTCTAACAATAAAATAAAAATGCACATTTATATTCAGAAAGAGAACTAACCCATATGTATTCTTTACATACACATAATTAAGACAACACCAAATGTAGGTAGATTAAGCACAGGAGTATTTGGTTGCTTACTTAATACAGGTCTTCCTTTCTTTACCAAGAGTATTTTTACTGGAAAAGAATTAAAAGCAGACTCACAATACAGCCTATCATATAATTCATTCTCATATTCTGTATGTTTTGAGCATTACATCAGAATACTTATTTCTTTTGCATTTTATGGTCTTCCTCTCCATGTTTTTAGTGTACCAAACCTTAGTGATTGCCTACTTTGTTCTCAGTCCCACTGGGCCTGTTATCTGTAATTAAATATAAGCCTCCTTGATATTAGTAGCACGCTGATGGATTGTTGCTTACCTACCAGGCAGCACGGAGAGAAATGGAGGTCCTTGAAAGCAAACAGCATCAGAGCATAAATCAGCTCGAATGAAGACAGGAGTGAATATAGATTTTGTGGTAAGAAGGCTCAGGAGATTGTTCTTGGAAGTCCACAGATTGGAGATTACATCCACATTGATTTATCGTCAGACATTTATTGATCATTGGCCAAATGACTGGACAGATAAACATATGTATCTTTCCACTTCTGCCACTAGACCTAACCTTACTGACTATGCAAAACTGAAGGCATCACCCTCCTCTCAAGCCTAAAATTTGATTAACTGCTGCTTGAATGTTTGTGCAGCACAAAGGGACCTGAAACACAACACACAAAACCCATCCCACCTACTACTCCCAAAGAAAAACTCAATGAAAAACATTCCAGATTTATTTTCAACCTTTTAAGTAAACACTTCTGTGACTGCCCTTGCAAATCTCTTTGCTACATTTATCAGAGTGTCAGACAAACATTAAATAATTAAAAGAGAAAAATCACAAATCCACAGCTACTTACAATTTTCAAAGTGCAGGGCATTACTATGAAGAACAGATATCATAGATGATAGATGACTAGGAACTGTCAACAAATTCCTGAAATTAATCTCAGTGAGTTGTATCCATTCATACTCTGCAGTATCATAAATAAGATCCTATCTTCTAGGGAGCTGGGAGGTCAGATTTTCTTGGATAGAAACACTTCTTTCCATTTGCAAGTGAAGCTGCACTTGGAAATATGAAATACAGATGCAAACAGACCACAGATCCACTTTTACAGCACATGTAAATCCAGTGCTTCAGAGAGAAACTTTTCCAACTTCCCTTCAGTATAGTCTGCTGTTTGCAACACATTGATTTGGTGAAATCCCTATGAAGCTACACTCAGTTCTTGTACTTACTCAAGAGCAATCAATACAGCAGAAAAATTAATAGCAATTACCTGAATATCAGCTTGCATAAGCAAAAATGAAGCAGAGAAGGAACATGTAATAGAAAAAAAATCCAGTTAAATACAAAGATAACTAGCAATCATGCAATGAACCAGCAGTCTAATTTTAATGAGCATATCAGTTTTGCTGTGGACATCAATAAAGCTTCCCACATGCTAATAAACAGAGAAGTTCATTGGAGCTCAACCTTTGCTACTCAATGCTCTTTCCCATTCAGAACAGAAAGTGATGTGCAGATACTTAGCACAGCAGCAATAATTACCAGTGCCCCAGATGGAGATCTCCCATCAGTCTCCTCCTCCCTAGCAGCAAAACATTTGATGAAAAGAGAGAGCAGAAGGCTCTGCAACTTCCAGTTGCTCTCCCAGCCCATCCTCTTCCCAAGGTGTCGGTAGGAGTGCCTGAACCTACTAATTTCTACTTCAGAAAAACAGGGCAAACCTATTTAGAAATGCTTTCTCGTTCATACCCTGTCTCTCTCCCAAAGAGTTTTCCTTTCTCACACTCCATGGGATGTTTTCCCAGATCCCTGGGGAAGTCCTTCCAAACATGTTCTCCAAACCATCTGGCCTCCTGATCTTTGTCGAGCTGCTGCAGTGTGTAATTAGTCCCAGCTGAACAGGGAGTTAATGTCCCTTAACAGCCACAATCACATGGAGCATATATATTTCATTTCAGGTCATGGATCAGTATTTACAGAGGAAAAGGAGTTATCTCCCTTCCCTTGTCTTCAGAGTCCATCCAAACAAGATTGGCTTGGAAGTTCTGAGACAGCAAGACTGTTCACCACATTATATGAGATAGCAGAAATAAAGAAAACACCTATGTTTAATTCAAAAAAAGCATACACTTGAGCTTTTCCACTGGAAAAAAAAAAAACCAACTCATTAACTGTGAAGCTAAAATAAGGACTTATTTGCAAATAGCAAATATTGGTTTTGTAGAAAACGATGTCAGAAGCCAAAGGTTAGAATTTACTGCTAGAAAGAAGACTTTAAATTAGGAAGTGTTAAGTAAGAGAAATTGTGCTGAGCTGGAAAGCTGAAAATGTACCTAGCAATATTTAACCTTAACTTAATGTATAATACACCACTAGAATGAAAATGCCAGGATTAACTATATTATCAGGAACACTTTGAGAGAACTGCAGAAAATTGAACACTGAAAAATAATGATTGCTTTGGAAGAGAAAGGCCTATTGCTTACATTTTATTTTATGAAAAAAAAAGAAACCAAAATAATGAAACTGTATAAAACTATATATTCATTTCATGGTTATAGCTCCAGTGAAATGTCTAAACCAAAACAAATTTTGTTCATTATTGTTCATTATTTATGAAGTTATGAAAAACCAACAACAAAGTTGGCTTTAAGTGTTAATGCAAATTACTCTCCCTGCATCCATATACTCATATGATTAGAAGTGGGGACAATTCATAATGAATAATGTGATTTTTTTTCCTCCATATTTACTTCACCCACCACTTTGAGGTTATAACATAGAGCAATTTGAGTGAAAAAAGGAAATGGAGGAAAGAAAAAAAAGGAGAGTAGCAGTCCTGAAGGAGGGAACAGAAAGGTAGCTATCAGCCATTCCCTGACTAACAATAACTGTGCTATGCTCATCAATATACCTATTCTTTCTCTTCTCATTATCCATAAGAGCATAATGTAAACAAAGCAGAGGTAGAAGGAACCTGCACTGGATGCATTTCAGAAGAACACAGAATCATAATGGTTGGAAAAGACCTCTAAGATCATCAAGTCCAACAGTCAACCCACTAAACCATATCACTAAGTGCCACATCTACAAGAAGCTGTGCTGGCTAGGCCTGATCCCCTGCTTGTCCTGTACTTGCTGTGTTATCTCACTCAAGATGATCTGCTCCATAACCTTACCTGGCACCAAAGGCAGGCTCATAGGCCTATATTTCCCCAGATCCTCCTTCTAATCCTTCTGGGCAACACATTGGCAAGTCTGCAGTCACCTGAGACCACTCTGGTTAACCAGGTCTGCTGATAAATGATTCCTTGGTGAGCACTTCTGCTAGCTCCCTCCTCAGGTGGATCCCATCAGGCCCCACAGGCTTGTGGTTGTCTAAGTAGTGTAGCAGGTCACCAGTTCCTTCCTCTGACTTGCTGAGGAATGCTTCCAGGCACCTGTGTCAATGACAGAAATCTCAGCTCTGGGCTGCAGGCAGGGGAATGGTGAGTCCTCAGGAGGCAGGAGCAGCTGCCCCTCTGTGCCCTGCCCCATGCTCACCTGTGGCTGGTCCTGCTTGCTTTGTCCTTGGAGAGGTCACTGTCAGCTGTTAATGTAGAGAGCTGGCCTGCTTCCCTCATTCCAAGTGTGGCTTTTTGTGATGGCACATAGGTAGTTTGGATCCTTTGAGTTGATTTTCACATTATTCATGGTGATCCTGTTGTAATTATAACAATCTACTGTAAAGTCTTACAGACTTTTGGGTGTCCTACTGGGAACCCAGCAGCAGCTAATTCCCAGCAGTTCTCAGGCCAGAAATACTCACTGTCTGCTGAAGCAGATAGGGAAACACATCAAGGGCCTTGAAAAGCAATGCTCTGCCATCACCTAGCACAGATGAGACCTGCTTTTTTGCTAGCTAGCACACAACCTTCCTTCACTGAGAGCTTCAAACACCACCATCACTTGAAGATATCTGAATGAGTATCTCTGGATTGATGCTGTGAATCCTCAGTGCTCACTTGGGTCGATATGGCAGAGTACTGTCTCAGGCATGCCTGCCTACTCTGGGGTGTACTGAGACCCACATGCCCATAACTATATCTGAAAAGACAACCCCAAAACCTCACTTCTGTTTTAAATGTTTCTAGTGAGACCACAAATAATAACATGGCAGCACACATGTCATAGCAGCATGTTTGATGAAAATACTGATTGGCATCCATGTGTCCCTAGTTCTGCTCCTGATTTTTGCAGCTGACTTGCAGTGTAAGATTAAATGAATCATTTTTATCACTTTGTTTGCCTGTTAAATAGATAAGGTAACAAACTTGCTTTTACTCTGAAAGCACTTGGAGATGGACAGAGGAACAGCAAAAGGTACACATGGAGAACAAAAGAATTTGAGTGTGAATCTGGGCACAAAAGGCCTCAGTCTGCTAAATGCCTGCCTGAATAAGATCTTCATAACATTTCTTCATCCCTCTAAATAACTATAATAAACATAATGTAATTCTTCTACAGAACATTACATTTGATGATACCATTTGGTACTGTAATTTCTGTGACGATCTGAATAGACTCATGTCAATTTTGGCTTTGACAAAATGCAGCTAATAATTACCAATCAATTCTGCTCACTTGTTCTATGAGAAATGTTCCATAGGCATACATGACAAATAGGTACAAATATTAGTCAGTGGGTATTAGCAAGCTGAAAAGGTGTTCCTGTGAAGGTCTCACTAGCACAGTATAAAACCTAGCTATAGCTGAAAATGTGTTCTATACAAGCTCTAAAAACTGCTTTGTTCTCTTACAGTCAAGTTTATACCCTATGTACTATCACGTGGCTAATTGTTTTCTCAGTGCTAATTTCTTAGTCTTCCTTCTTATTTGAAGGATAACAGCTGGGAAGGCTAGCATATTATAAACTGTCAGTCTCTCAGGAAGCTGCAGCTACAACCATTAAGTAAATATCAGTTATTAAAATTAAGTCTTCAACATGCTGAGAAGCCTGTGTGTTTTATTCTACTTAATGTGTTAAAAATGAGGATGGTGTGCTCCTTTCCTGCTAACTCCTCCTGCTAATTGCAAAATGCACTGTTGATAGTAGTTCAAACTATCCATTCCCTTGTGACTATCAGAACAGTTTGTTGTTACAAAGAAATTCATCCAAACAATGAGGTTTTTGTAAGGTATCTTCTCTATGCTACTAATATTCTACCTGATTTACATTGCAAGAATGTTTTACAGAAATACTTCGGTTCCTTTTAATAATGAAATGATTTGGAGCTGGTACAAAGAGAGAGAGAAATACATCTAGACACCTTCAGGGAGACAAAAGCCATATTAATTGTAGCAAACATATTTAAGACCTTGATAAAGTTAATGATTAAGGAAATACACAGAGCAAGAATAGGAGCACTGTGACTGAAATATAGCAAAGAAGGTATAAGAAAGAAAGACAAGTTTAGGTGAACAGCTACAGAAGAAAGAGGAGAATGGGAGCGGGATATGACTCTTCATCATATCCCTGGGATTAGAGCAGAGTCTGCCCAAAATTAAAGGCAGCAATGCTAATAACCTAACTACAGCCAGTCAATGGTTATTAGGTGAATGGATTGCCAGTCTCACTTGATCAACAAAGAGATTAATCTATGAATAAATCAAATTTGCAAGCAAATTATTATGAAGAAGAATTGAGCTTTGGCTCCAACTCTCTAACACCACACAATATCTGTTCCTTTGCTCTATGTTTCCACAACAGGTTAGCAAAGGCATAGAGTGCTTTGGAAAACTCTATCCAAGAGTCTGGCCAAATAAACCCTTGAAGAAAAGTCCAAAGCTCAGTGTTTCTAGAGCCATTGTGCTCTCTACTCTTTTCTAGGGTTCCCAAGCATGGCTCATCTATGGCCACCACCTACGACTCTTGGAGCGCTTCCAGCAGCGCTGTCTCCGCACAATCCTAAACATCCATTGGACACATGNAGCCCTCCCTGGAGCTGCGTTCACCAAGCCTGCCCATGATGATAGTAGTATAATGTATGTGGCAGCATTACAGATATTTATGTAGTATATATGTAGAGAGAGAGGCAGTATTTGGTGGTAAAGTTCAGGCACATCTTCAGTCTCATTAAACCCCAGTCTTGTTTTCTTAGTTCGTGTGGGGCTTCAAAATTGCCAAGCCTTCTTTGCCTAGTATTTGTGCTTCAAAGCATTGCATAAAGTAACTGAAAAATAAGCTGCTGCTTTTTCTTCCCCCTCCACCTCTTTTTTCTTCCTTTCTTTCTTTTTAAACACACACAGAGAGTGAATCAGATGCCTGGTAGATGTGGTACAACTGAAAGTCCTGTTGTGCCTCAAGAAAACCTTGTTGATCAATACCAATTCCATGTAACTTACTGTGTAGTCCTTGATCCTTCTCAACTAGTTATTAAAAAACCCATGTCCTTGTGTTAGTCATCTGCACAAAGCATTGTTGGGTTTGAGTTCTCCAGTAGTGATACAGGCACAGATAGTGTGGAAAGGAAAACATAATTCCATCTGGGCAAATAACACTGACTGACAGAGTGATTTTTAAAAACACTTATCACTCAGGGTTTTATGTGTAAAATGAGATAACAGATCTTTTCATAATTGCTTTTTTTTTTTAACTGAGAAACACTCTTCAATTCCAAAGAGACCATTCTAGACTGATGGAGCTACACTGTGATTATTCACAATAATTTATAGTTTTGTCAGCTATGTATTACAGGGTATATATAAAATAGAACTAGATGATGGGCTAGCAGCAAAAGTATAAATACTGTGTTTATCTTGTGAGTTTTCACTAGATCCATTTGCTAACACATTCAGACTAGAAGCAGAAGACTTTAAGAATGAACTAGAAGCTCTCTTCAGATTTTACTGACCTAATTGTAGAGTGAATGAGAATCTGGCCCTGCAAGTGCTTCACAGTGACTGATATCCTGGAGTACTTTGGAGTTCCTTGGAATTAAGAGGTGTAAAAAACTAATGAAACCCCCCAGCTAAAAAAATTCCTTTATTCTAGGGAACTTACATCCCACAGTGAAAAAAATACAACACCAGAAATGAACTGCAGTTAAACTATTCCTGATCAGAATGGAAGTAAGCTAAATTTTATGCCTCCTCCTTAGTCACTGATCATTCCTAACTTCCATTGAATGTGCTGACAAATAGCTTTATTTCTATGCATTATACATCTGTTGAACTGGAAAGCCTACTAAAAATCAACCTCTCAAGGAGAGAAATTTGAGGAGAACCTGAATAATTGTGGCACACTGAAGCACTAAGTGCTGAATATATCTATCTGAGATATACTCATCAGATATACACTGAGTCACTTCAAGAAGGCTTCACATTGATCCTAAGGTATTTTTTTAGCATGAATTTATCAGCTCTGTCTGATATACTTTTGGGAAATGCTTCTAGTTTATATTGAATAAAGTATATGAAATCACTGTAGATATTGCTGTTTATTTTTAATTTTCTATGGGTTATAAAATGCACACTGAGAACTGAACACAAATCATTTCCTCTCCAGTGTTGCTGAACAAGATATCAGATTCTTAATGAGGAAAAAGCAGAACATCAGTTTGTTATGCATCTTATTCATGAGTACATCCAGAAAGGATGAATAGATGGCTGACTGCAATAAGGAATAGCTAATGATACAGAGCACAGTAGACATTTTCATTAGACATCACTTCTCTTCACTTACTAAAACTATAGATTAGCAATGATGCTGGGAAAAGGAATACACCTGACATTTTGGTGCTTGATTCAGCTCATACAAATGAGCTAATTTTCAATAGATTGTTGCAAGCTCAACAGAACTCCCTGAATTTTTGAATTAGAGATACAGGGAGCAAAATTTCTTATAGAAACTACAGACTGCTCTCTCCTTTGCATTTAGTTGACCAAAAAATAAGGCAGTGAAAATACATACCTATGTATCCTTCAAATGAGTGAACTATGATGAACAATAAAGAAAAACAGACAATAACAATAAGCAACACATTCACTGTAAATGCTACTGATTGCTGTTTGGGCCTAACAAAGGCCCTGGCACAGCACAGCAATCCTTCCAGCACACCAGAAAACCCACAGAAATGGGGGGCTTGGTTTGTTTTTAACCTGTGTGCAAGTCAAAAGTGATGGATCAAGGCTTGTGTTTTCCAACAGAGTTATTTTTATCTCCTCCTTTGATCATGTGTTTCAATATATGTTTATAAAGCATTATGTCCATGGCAAAACTAACTCCTCCTTTCACCTTGAGAACATGAGTGACATTTACTATTGATTCTCAGCTCCAGTGGTGGTTTTGATGTACTGAGAAGGTATTCCTGACTATGGACACTAAAGACAAATTGCTTGGGCTAAATATGTACCAGGATTCCTTCACCACATACCTCTACTCCATCCTACCTACCAGAGAGCTTTTTTTCCTCCCTGCCCTCACATCCAACATGATCATTGTCTAATGCACAATAGGAAGCCCAAGCCATGCAATCTTATTTTTTTTTTACTGACCTTTACAAAACCAGTTTCAAGTCTCTCACAGGAGCTTGGAATTAGTCTGCTGGGAAAGAGAGAAATAGCTGGGCTCAGAATACTCTTACCTTCCTGAAGAAAGCATTTTGTACAAACTATGTGAGAAATGCTTCAAAAGGGACAGGTTGTCTTTTCTTCTCTTATTGGTCTAGCCAAATTGTTTCAATATTCCAGATGTTTCTGAGGGGTTTGATCAGTTTCTCAAGGAAATACCTATAAACAGGAATTTTATGAGAGGAAGGAAAAAAAACCCAAACACACACCTTAGAAAAGTTATGCTTCCAGTCAGAAGCAAAGGTTTTGCTCCTATGGTGCACCCAAATATAACAAAAATAAGCTGTTTCAGGCTTCTTATGGAAATGGAATTGTTCATGCACATGCAGTGCATCTAACAGAAATACACTTCTATTCAGATGCCACAAAAGAATGATTAGAATCTTAATTCACCATGAAGCTGTTAAAAATGACTTCATGTACTGCTCTAGATGAAAAATAGTATTGATATCTTATTCTAATAACTCTTTTGCTTGAGAAATACACTTGCTCCATTTTAAGTTTAAGGAATCTGATCCTGCTTTAGAAAGGAATTAACAAAAAAGGTAATAAAGGATTACTGCATGTTTCACAAGTGGCAAAGGGGTAATGGGTTACCTATTTGCTGGAATGTAACTTCTATAGCACTGTTTGTTCTTATACCACCACACACATGCAATATGTAACATGAATTATTTAGATACAATTTAGATGCAGTAAAGAAAAAAAAACAGAAATGATTTTCTTGTTAGTTTGCTGTGTCCCCTTTCAGAAAAATGAGATGGATCCAGGAAGAAGGAAAGTAAACAGCAGAAAAAGAAATAAAGTTATTACATATAGCATTATTACATATAATTATTACATAATTATTACATATATAATTATATATTACATATTACATGTATATGTAATTATATATTACATATTACACATATAATTATTACATATAATTATTACATATATTCTTCTAGAAGAAGAGACCAAGCATCAGATCTATGCATCTCCAAACTGACAACGAGCTGAGATTTGGCAACACTTAAGAGCTCTGAGCAGTGGGGTTGATTTCTTACTATCTCTATTTTACTGCATGATGAGGCTTTGGGATGAACCAAGATGATGTGTCAGGTAACTTTAAAATTATACAAACCTGTGTGGCTTCATTTTCTCTGTTGTAGCCTCTCTCTCTTTTTTCTACATGTAGCACCTTTTGAGGAGAAAACTCTGTTAATGTTCTATTACATTTTTAATGAAGAAGAATAAACTGTTAAATCACACATCAATCATTTTGCAGCATCCTTAATGTAACGAATTAGCAAACTCTTTGACAGTTCTGTTCTTACTATATTAGTAGAAAGTTGCCAAAATATGGCTATCAAGTGAAAAGGAGCAATCCATACACCAGAGCACCAACATGTGATTACTGTCTGGTTACTAACACAAGGCAAACAATCCATTTTTGGAGGAATACACAAACATAACCTTGCTACAAACATACATGTACAACCTACAAGTAATAGTCGTTAATGTGTATTTTTTTTCCATCAGAGAATCTGGCCAGATAATATTATTATCTACAAACTGTTGAAAGGGAGTGTAGAAACAGAGACAAAATTTTGTTCATTATTTGTTTTGCAACATTTTCACACGGCAATAAACCTCTGTCATTAAAAAAATCTGCACAGTTAGCATAAACACAAGATGATTACAGATATTGTCTGCACAACAGCTTCTCCACAGAGCTAAAGTCAGCTATGCTATAATCTGCTTCTATGTACTTCTGTTTCTGTCACAGCTTAGTGAAGACACAGCTCTGGAGACAAAAGCAAGTAGAGCATTTTTCCCCCCCAAAAAAGGAAGTGAGTCCCAACAAGCACAATAAAGGTGGTAAGAAGAGAGCAGTGATGAGTAGGAAGACCATCAAAGCCTGGAATAGCTGAGATGTAGAGCCTTGACAAAGAACAATTTGGCAGCATAAGTGACATAAATATTTGGTTAGGCTACTGTATATTGTCACCTTCATTCTTGAAATATTTTAGCTTTTTCAATTTCTGGCATTTTCTTAATATATTACAGTATCCCAGTATGTCAGGGGTTGGCAGGGCCCTAGAAAGCTCATCTAGTGCAACCCCCCTGCCAGAGCAGGATCACCTAGACCAGCTCACACAGCAATGTGTCCAGGCAGCTCTGCAATGGCTCCAGACAAGGAGACTCCACAGGCTCCTGGGCAGCCTGGGCCAGTGCTCTGGCACCTGAACTGCAAACAAGTTTCTCCTCAGGTTAACACTAAACCTCCTGTGCTCCAACTTGCTCCCATTCCCTCTTGTCCTACCATTGGATGCCATGGAGCAGAGCCTGGCTCTGTCCTCCCGACACTTGCCCTTATTAATCTAACTCTTTTCTCTGCCTCCTCTTCTCCATTCCTGACTACAGCCAAAGCCAGATATTGTCCCTATGATGAGGGACATAGTGTGTTGTTGCTAGGATATAATTCCTGGTGTACTGTTTGGCCTGTGCAAGCTACGTGGAGTTACTCAGCAGTGGTAGATACTCATCTCTCAGATCTAGTGTATAGAAAGGACTGTAACAGCCTTGAAGGATTGTCCTTACACTAGCTTTCCTTGCACACTATGGCACCAGTAGCCAATGCTGGCATAAGATGCCATATACCTCTTTAGCCACTGTCACACGTACAAAGGCTCCTTCATAAAGTCCACGGAAAGCAGATCAGCTCCCTGCTTGGATGGGACAGGATCATGGGTACCTAAAGGGAGCTTCCAAGCAGGCTGCAGAGGGCCTGTTTGCAAAGGCCTGCAGGGAAAGGACAAGGGGCAATGGTTTGAAATTGGAGAGGAGTAGATTTAGACTGGATATTAGAAAGAAGTTCCTCCCCACGAGGGTGGTGGAACACTGGCCCAGGTTGCCCAGGGAGGTGGTTGAGTTCCCATCCCTGGAGGCATTCCAGGTGAGGCTTGCCAGGGCTCTGGGCAAGCTGCTCTAGTTGGGGATGTCCCTGCCCAGTGCAGGGGGGTTGGACTAGATGAGCTCCAGAGCTCCCTTCCAACCCAAACCAGTCTAGGATTCTACACATTGCACTCTTGGTATACTTGCCCCCATGTGTAGGATACTTCTTCTTTTTTCCAGTTTTATGTATGTAGTTGCAAGGACTGCTGAACGCTGAATTAATCTTAATCTCTTGTCTGAGTGAAGAGAAAAGTGCAAAAAGAGATTAAACATTAGATTCTTCTAGTTTTCCAATCTGCTTACCAGATTCTTCTTTTTTAATACATGCAAGTTGCAAGAGTCTATTGGGTCAACTAGCTTATAATTAATTATTGATTAGATATTACAACCCTATGCAGAGATTCATTTAGAAACCAAAGGGCTTCCTTGGTACTTATGTTAGCATTTATTAAATATGCATTATTAATCTGAATTATGTTGTGTTCCAATGTAAGCCCTGAGAGCAAAGATAATGATCACAGCATCAGTATTTGTAAAGCAGAATTGATTTTCCAACTTCACCAAATTAGTTGAAATATGGGGTAGGCTGCAGGTACTGAAGAATGAATGCTACTAGAAGTTGGCCTGCTTAAGTTTTTCAAGGTAATCCAATCAAATAAAAAACAAAAATAAACTTTTTTCTTTCCTTAAATAGCATAGGTGTAAACAAGATCTAGAGTTCATAGAAAAAATAAGAATATACATTATTCCTACATCATGGTTCACACATTATTTTTATTGCAGGAGTCCTGGCAACATTTAAAAAAAAGTAATTTAGTTTTCCATATGTAATTATTCCACAGAAAGCTAGTAAAGCTTCACTGAAGTAAGTGGTTTGATATTTCATTAGATATTTGGAAATAAATTATTGCCTTATTCTTCTGATTAAATATAATTATGTAGGAAAAAACAAAAAATGCTTACTTAAATGAGATACAGGACAAATGATATTTATGATATATGTTTGGGATGTCTTAAACATTGCATTTGAAACACATCTTGAAATCTCACCATGGAATTTATAACTATGAGATCCTCATGGGCAGGCTTGGTGAACACAGCTCCAGGGAGGGCTCCATCCAGGCTCTTCCCAAGCACTTTTTCCAAGCGCTGCTGGCTGCCAAGGCCAATTTGGGACAGACCAGAGCGGTTGCCAAAGGCACAGCACAAGGACTCCTCAGGAGCTAGAAGCTGCAAGACACGATTCTTTCTGCGCTGTCTTTTCTCCTGCAGAGTGATCCTGCGTGCCTGCTCCAAACCATGGGCGCCATTCAAACTAGTGTGTGTGCAGAGCTGCTGAGTGGAGGCCAGAGGAGAGCAGTTCAGGGCAGCAATATGGCCAAGGCTGAGCTGTTGTTGCAGGGACTCCTTGCATCTCCTCTTCGGGGCTCCTCTCTTGCCACAGCCAGGGGCAAGTTGCCCATGGAGCATNATAAGTATCAGATACAACATCCAAACTAAGTACTACTCTAGTGTTTGAATATAGAAGATTCCAACGAATATGCTTAAGTGTCACTTCTCAACAGAAACATGGGACTTAATGGAATTTTGATATCAGATAAGGGTTAATTTTAGCATTATAAATGTTGCATTAAAAAAAGAAAAAGGAAGAAATCCAAAACTGACCTAGTAGTATGAAGACTCAACTGTGGGTATTAACATTACATACATTCTAGGGATCATTTCATTCACCTGAGAGCATATTTCTCTAATGTCTATTTTACTGTTTCTTACTCTTTCTCTATAGCCAAAATGTTGTATTATCTGCATTGAGGATTTTCAAGTTTATGTTGATACTGTTTCACACAGCAACAAGAAGTCAAAAAGAAATGTACTGACATGGTTATAAACTTCACCAAAAAAATTTGCAGGGTACTGGGTGGGAGATAGAGAATTTCAAAATATTCTTCTGCTTGCTTTCTTTTTCTCTGTAATACTTCAAAACTTTGTTTAAAGGCAAGGAGGAAAGAGGAAGGAGATTTGTTATTTTGCAATGACATGGGGTGCAGTTTTCTGACAAGAGTCTGGCACACTCAGAAGGGCTGGGGAGTTGAAGAACAGGCTTTTGTCTCTCACTTTTGTTGTTGTGGTGGTGGAAATTTTGTTTCAGCACAGACAAGAGGCTAGAGTTTCATTTAGAATATGGCCACTAAACCTGAAATACAAAGGGAGCTCAGTATGTTCCTTATACCTACTAACCTACTTACCTCTTTGCATGAATAAAATATTGAAGGAAAGCAGCAACCAAGAAAAGGAAAACATCACTTTGGGGTATACTTGGCTTTAGAATTTAAATAAGGATGAGACTGTAATACTGTTCTGATGTTTGTTTGCACTAAGGGGGAAAAAATGAATATTAAAACAAGTGGAGCAGGTTTAGAACATATTTGTATGTATACACACACACATTACAAACAAAGGGCAGGCCAGGGACTAAGGGAACATCTTTTACTGTTGCAGCTAACACTGGTTTTATAGACATTGCTCACTTGAAGTCTGTGTTGTGCTTTTGTTTAGCTCTCCCTTTGCTATGAATACTTTAAAGCTCAAGCATATTTACTGTCTATTTCTGCTCAAAAAGTTGATGAGAATTAACATACAATCAGAAGAAACAAAGAGAAATATTAATAAAAATTAAAGCTTGTTGCAGTGTATGCTCAAAAAAAAAGAAACATTTTGATCTTTAAGGTGCATGTCAGTTGATGAGCACATTTTCCCTCTCTTGCACCCATAAGCATTGGGAGGCATTAAATTAGATACTGAGGAGCTTGCTTATTGTTCTGTAAATACAATACCTGAGTTTCAGCAAACATGGAAGTGAATAAAGCCCCTGGAACACATAAAGACATTTTATCTAGCAGGCTGCACACGGTTGCTACACATCTTTGAAATGAAGCCAAAATTATTTTACAGGTGAAAACACCTTTCCCATGCTTACAATTATTTCATCCCACAGTATGGAGACTTAATTTCTGAATAAACCTAATACAACAAAAGATTGGACTTAAACTCCTTTATAACATCTTATTGAAATGAAGTTAGCAGTATTTTCATTTTAATATTATCAGCACATGGGTTTGCTTTGTTTTTTTCCTTATATTTCTTCTACACTTACAGATCAATGTGTGCTGTGGAAATATTTGTAGACAGTTTACCCCAAGAAGTTCCTGTGTGCCTATGCACTATGCCATATCATTGTAAATTCAGAATAAACAGGCACACACCAATGTTCTTTCCATCTTCCTTCTCTCCAGAAGTTAATTGTGCAGGGTCAGGTTACCAGCTTAGCAAGATTCTTATCACAGGGAAGTGGCAAAAGGGAGAAAAGGAGAAAATGCTGAGTGACAAAAGCAGCAGATGAAGGAAAAAGAGAGGAGAAAGAAGAACCTGCTCTGAAATGACTGTTCAGTTCATTGTTGTGTTCTCCTCAAGTACCCAGGGAATGACTATTGGGAGCAAGTAAGCTGGAAGCTGTGCCTTGGCTGCTGTGAAGATGCAGAGTGGTACTGAGGTTAACAGAACATGTGAGAATTAACTCCCTGGTCTTTGAGAAAGGTTGGATGAAAAGCACAATTCCCATTCTCTGGGAAATCTAAAAATCTATTTTTCATTCTGATTCAGAAAGAAATTCAATAGATTGCATTTCCTGTAAAATGAAAACCTTCTGGTTTTCCGAGGGAAGAGTTCTAGGTGGGTAGGATGGCTTGCCTCCTGGAATTGGATGTATTGCACTCTTGAAGCTGGTTGTACCCAACTAATTTGGGGAAAGGCAACCTTCCTTGCATTTATACAGCCCACAAGAGATGGGTGAAGTCTTTTCAGTAGAAACAATAATGAGAGGTGGGCATTGCCCTGTCTGAGGCATCCTCTGAAGTATTCTGTTCATATGTCAGTGCAGACTGACTGCAGTCCCATGGTTTTCATACCAACTAACCACTACCCTACTTCTCTAATCTCCTCTCTCCCCCTTCCTTTTACAGCTCCTTTCCATCCTCTCCTTCAAACACATTCCTCCTCAGAGCTGCTGTGCTTAGAGGTGCAGCATACCCCACAAAGATTAATGTAGCTTTCCTAAATGACTAAAATATTACATTTTGTTTTCCCCCCAGTGCTTTGCTTTAAAAATGTAAGGAAAACAAATACTGATTTATAGTTTGATTCAGCTGTTAAGTTGTACAGTTTCCTGTGGTCAGAGGAGAAAGGGCTGTGAGGGATCAGAGCAGTTTTGTGCTGATAAGATCTGCTGCTAGCCAGGTAAAGATGATGAATGACAACACATGCAAAAGGGAATTTTTCTGTATATTGAATGTTGAAGTTGAGCTATTATTAGGTGTACAAAACCAACTCAACCAGGACTTCAAATTCTATCAGTAACAACAAAATGAGCTTATCAAGGGGATGCTAAGTACATAATGGTTTACCAGAGC
Organism: Bucco capensis; assembly: GCA_013396975.1. NCBI lineage: Eukaryota > Metazoa > Chordata > Aves > Piciformes > Bucconidae > Bucco > Bucco capensis. Next base: position 143,390 of record VWZO01014396.1, read on the forward strand.
CTGTTTGGTGACAATTAAATAATGCATGAAAAGTTGGAGATGTCCAGAAAATCTCAGTAAAAATTGGTTCTAGGTCTCAGACTTTGTAGAGAAACACCAAACCTCTCCTCCCAGTGAATGAATTGCTCATCATATATAAACAATCAATGGGTCACTGACTGACATCACTCTGAGAAATAGTAAAGAACTAAGCTGAACTTCCATGCCAATAGCTTTTAATGCACTTTGTGTCAGGAATGCTGGCAAATAAAAACCCCAAAACACCAGAGGGATGGAGTGATGAATCATCTTCTATTGCAAAATATGCATTACAATTTAGAAATACTGATGAAAAGTGAAAATTAATTTGTTCTGTCATACCTCTGCCCAAAGACCATTTGGAAGGTGATATGCTGTGGCTCCAATCACTCTTACATTTTGCAGCACCTATGGAAAAAAACAATGGATAAAAGGAAATGGTCAAACCAAACCAGCAAAAGGCAAAATTTGTCTTTTCTATTTTCAAGCTGGTACATTCCAACTTTCCCTTTTAAAGTAGAATAAAATCCCCAAATAACAGAGAAGTGGAGTAGAAGAGGTTGAAACATACACATGCATCATCTGCCTTTGATCATTTTCCAGCTTTACACAGGAAGCCATCAAAAATGAAATAAACTCAACCAATTTCCCTTCCTTGTTTTCATCTATTTCTTTTTTTCATCCCACAATCTGAAGCTGTCTGTCTTGTAGTCTTTATAGCTCTACTCATGTATGCATAAAAAAACACAGCATTTAATACAGACATTTCAAAATATAAATACCACAGCATCTCCCACTTGCAGCTGCACTTGTTGTCCAGCTCCTTGATGATACATAGCAATCATGTGTAAAAAGTAGGTGACCTGGCCTTTTACTACTTGGGCCTGAAGTGTCCCAGCACTTCCCTCACAAAGAGGTGGGGAAAATGCCACAAAGTCCAATAGGACTCCCTAGATTAAACTTATTCCTGGGCTCTCTTCTCTAACCATCAGTAGTGCTGACAGATCTCTCTGCCTTCACTCAGCCACATCTATCTATTCTCAAAGGCTTTTCTTTTTTTTTATAGTTGACTTTCAGAAGCTTATAGATTTTCATTTGATATCTGTTTCTCTTCAGGCAGCAACAAGCCCAGCTGGACTCCCACACCGAGCTACAGATGCCAGCCACACTGAAACAAGGCACAGTTCACAGAGGAGGAAAGGCATGAAGACATGCAACTGCACAACTTAAGCTACTAAGGTTAAAGATCAGCAGCTACAGTCTCATGTTTTATCAGCTTTCATTCTGTTTGTAACCATCTCCTGGAGCTCCCTTTGTTGCTCTCCTATAAATGCTTTCTAATATCCAGAAGGGTTTTTTTTAATGCAACTGTTAAAACATATCCACCACCTCTCTTACTAGTGTCTCCTTTCTTAAGGTATAATAGTCTATATGTTTCTAAAGCTCAGATCCCAACGTGTAATTGAAAATTTCTCTATTATTTAACCATCATATAATGGCCAAGATCAGTAGAACTGTGCTCCTGCTGCCCTTGTACAGCTCCCCTCTGATGACAAGTTTCTTTTTAATATTAGGTGCTTAGTAGCAGAAAAGAAACTTATTTGTAATAAGAGCTCTCCTAGATGAAGCATCCCTTTTTTTTCCTTTCAGGAAGCCACGTTTTCTTTCAAGCAGCACACATTTTAATTGCCTAAGATGCAATTTCCCTTATGAATAATTTGAATACAGCTGACTTTTTGACTAAGCACATTTTCTTCAGAACTCAAATGATGTGTGCACCGTAAAATATGGAAAACCATGTGGCAGGGTAGCAGAAGCAAAGTGATGGAAGTATAGCATTAATTTTAATGTCATTTAAGAAACCACTGAGGTTCTTACTCTGCCAGTGACACGTGCCTCTGACCAGATGTGTAGCCTACATTCTAGTTTACAGTGGCAAAGTTGTCCTCCATAAAGCTCTGTTCACATCACCCTACTTAATGTCAGCTTTGCCACTACAGACCCTGTCAGTAGCTCAGAAGAGCTCTGCAAAACATCCTCTCTAAAGTCTAGTTTGGCTATAAAGCTCCATCTCTCCACCAGAGGATTTGGTAGTGTCTTTCCCTCATGTGTCATTTGTTAGTGTCTTTCCCTTTCTCTCCTGGGGCTTTACACTTCTCAACTGAAGCATGAATACCTCATTGAAGTCATTATGTCCTGCAGTGGGAAAGCAAGCTTTAGCAACTAGAATTAAAAATGGGTTTGGTTGGTTTTTTTTTTCCCCCTAAAATACAATAAAACAGGGGAAAAAAAAAAGCTGAAAAATAACTAAAGCACATTCTTTTCTAGTGCAAGTAGCAGGAGTGAATTCTCAAGACTTCATTCCAGAGACTTAAATATCATCTGAGAGTCACAGGTAACTTGTAATAACTAAAAATTAGATCATCATATTGCATTAATAGACTCAATGTACACAACTGGGGGTTTTAATGACACTACAGGGTGACAACAGGACTAATGAAGTAGCTTTGTTGATATTACCAGTCTATAAAATAAAGAAATGCATTATCTGGTCCTGAAAATGCACTCAATGAATACTTTCTAGAAGTTGTATTAGCTGCCTAGCCTAGCAAATAAATTGAAATACTAATTTGTTATTCTTCCTTTGGAAGAGGGTTTTTTTATTTATTTTAATGTTGGAATTATTTTACTAAGAGGAACTTTATTTTACAAGGATTGTGTTGGGAAAATTTGTCTCCAAAGGGAAATAAACTAGCTGCTTTTGTATCAACATAAACTACTTGAGCTGGTGAATAACCACTAACCATAACTTAATATAATTTCAAATTATTTGCATTTTCACTTGCCTGTAGCAGCTAAGCCATCTGTTACACTTCATTTTTTTATTATTATTATATTTTTTAATCAGGAGAAGTAAACACTCTTTATGTATAGCTGTTTAGTGGTAAGAGAGTGTCCTGCTAAACAAATTCAGTAGTTTCTGATGACTCTTCCAAATGCCTTAGACAAGATTTTAGTTCACTGGACCAGAGACATACACACAATGAACTCTTGTAGTTGAACACTTATTCCATCAAGTTGATCCTCATCATGTTTTATACTATTCAGCTTTTTTTTGTTTTTTAACCAGTTCCATCTAAAATCAGCTAAATGTACTATAATCTTCAACATTATTTTCGAGCAATAACTAATAATTAACCCTTCAGTACCACAGATCTTGCTTAATAGATTAAATCCAGAAAAGAAGAAATCTGCTTCAACAAGTGAAACAGATTTGTTGGTTAAACAGAAATACTTCAATCCTTGGGCAAAATAATAAAACACTTGGAAGAAAACAAGCCTTCAACTCTATTCAAGTCATTTCAATTCCATGTACCAATGACCACATTGAGCATTTTCCCTCTGACTGATGTGACAACAAAGAAATCCACAGTAAAACTTGGGAAATGTTTCCCCTCTGGGGAACAGCACTGATTAATTCATTAGTGATGGAAAATTCCTATGTATTTAGGTCTACATTCTGATTAGGGAAAATCTTTGGGTTTTAGAGGGCAAACTATTCCCAGAAATCACAACATAAAAGCATCTCTCTGTCGGGAAGAAGTTTAGTAAAACTCTGAGGGAGAAAAATTAAATGAATTCCTAAACTGCTTCTTAGTTAGACAGGTATCAATATTTAATGGGTACACACAAGTTGAAAAGAGGACATAACCTCCTTTTCTTTCTTTGTCCTTTAAGATTGTAGTGATGATGACTTCATTTTTAACTGAAGACTTACCCCAAAAATCTCCCATACTGCATTAAGACTATATGCATTTAGAAAAAAAAACCAAACAATCCCATTCTGCCTTTGGAATTGATAATAGCTAAATATAAGCAGTTGTATTAACATTTAGGTTAGGCATAGCTAGGGAATGACGATGGAAAATGGGGGAAATGACTCAAGCTCAGTGGTTTTTAACCTTTGACAGCTGGAAGGTGCTAACAAGTCTCTATTAAAAGCATAGTAAAAGAATTACAGGAAAACAGTTCTATGGCCAGTATTAATTTGACTTGAGGGAGTGGGAGGTGGTGTGGAAGTCACCAGAAATGCCCTTAGAAATCACAAGGGGAAAACAAGCCCTTGAGAGAAGTCACCTGAAAGCAGATTCTCAGCAAACACATCACGTGTAGAGAAATTAGAGTCCAGAAGTTCTCAGTTTAGCAGCAAAGCTTCATGGAGCAACTGCAGCTTCCATGGATATCACAAGTGTCCCAGCCCAGGCTAAAGAGCTCAACCCTCAGTGGCATGCCTGAGAGGCACAAGGCCAGATAAACCTGCTGTCTAGGACTCCTGAAGCCCTAATGCTCTGACGATTTCACAGAGACCCAAGATCATGCCTAATAGCTTATGGCAGGCTGAGCAGCTTGTTTTCCTTCTCTAACAAGATAAAGTAAGCATAATTTAACTTCATCACCTTATAAAGCCAAAGAAAATTTCACTGAATTCTCTAAGGGAAAGTTCTTCCTCACATTTGTGCTTATTTAGGACTATCATACTCCTCCATTATAGCACAAACTGACTCCTCTAACATACCCTAGAGCTAAGAAATTCTGCCCAGTCTGTGTTTCCCTATAAAAACTAGAAGAGTAAATAGGGATGTCCAGTCACTAAGGTGATTACAGAAATCAAGAGACTAACCTTGATCTGGAAGTACATATCAATTACAGAAAGCTGGCTTGGACGCATCACAGGTGAAAGAGATCTGCATCTAGTCCAGGCAGTGTGACTCACTATAATCTACAAAAGCACTAAATATTCAGCCAACATAATACACATAAGACCCAATGAGCCTAGCCCAGGCAGTGTTCTCCTGCTATCATTACCATTTCTATCAGAAAAGAATATCTATTACAGCAACAAATGCCTCCTGGAACTAATTGGCACTCATTGGCAATCTCAGCACAAAGGCTAATGAAGTACCATTTGAGCCTGAGAATTTCAGAAGAGGTGATCTTTCCAGCTCAGAACTGAGACTCAGTAATGAGGCAGAATAAAGATTATTCCTCTGTTAATGCTCATCCCTCACCTGTCCTAAATGCAAAAAAAAAACCAACCCTGGGATTCATCCATGTGTTTAAGGAATCCAGGAAGCTCCTGTGTAGAAAAAGCATTAACACTACCCTTCAGTGCTCACAGGGAGCTGCTTTGTTTCCTCTCCTCCCCACCCCATGTTTTTCATCGCTCAGAAAAAGGATTTGGGATGAAACAGAGAACATAATCCTGAAATGTGGATCCCCAAGGCCTACCCAGGAGACCACACAACATGTATGCCTGTTGAAAGAGATCTCTACCACCACGTTGTTATCTATGACCACGTTGTCAGAAGAGCAATCTAAGGTCCATCTGTGTGGCTTTTCTCCCAGTGATTGCTTTGACTATTTTAAAGTCATCTGGGAGAAAAATAAATATTTGAAATGAATTTACTTTGTGTTGAGGGGTAGGAAGATGGGGACTTCTATACAGATTTCAAGTTGGTGCCTTGCTCCTTGAGGAGAGTTAAGGAGTAGGAAGACCCCATGCTGGCTCTAGAGTGCACTGTCTGGACCCTTTGTCCTGTGTGAAATACATGAGGTACACAAGTTGTAAAAGCACCAAAAGGGAAGATGGAAGTTTGGGCTGGAAAATGGCACAAAGGTAAGCAGCAGAAAGAACTAGCAGGAAATGAAAGCATCAGCTATAGGCAAGAGAAAAAGGTGAAGGCAGAGGAAACAAAGTCTAGTGGTTAGGATTTGGTGTTCTCAGTGCCACAGCCTGGGTTCGATTCCTGGTCAGGGGAAAAAGCACTTTGGGGACCTACTAGTGACCTTCCAGTCCCTAAAGGGAACTTCCAAGCAGGCTGCAGAGGGCCTGTTTGCAAAGGCCTGCAGTGAAAGGACAAGGGGCAATGGGTTTAAATTGGAAAAGAGTAGATTTAGAGTGGACATTAGAAAGAAGTTCCTCCCCACAAGGGTGGTGGAACACTGGCCCAGGTTGCCCAGGGAGGTGGTTGAGTTCCCATCCCTGGAGGCATTGCAGGTGAGGCTTGCCAGGGCTCTGGGCAAGCTGATCTAGTTGGGGATGTCCCTGGCCACTGCAGAGGGGTTGGACTAGATGAGCTCCAGAGCTCCCTTCCAACCCAAACCAGTCTAGCATTCCAGTGGCAACAGCAAGAGACTGATTCCTGGAAGTCTTCACTGATATTCTACCCTGAAAGGATAGTTTCTTTCCAAATCTTAGGCACAGTTTAGAGAACAGTCACCCACATTATACCTGCTACTCTTGAGACAGAATTTACCTAAACAGAGCAGTTCTTACTGCAGAGCCTTCCCCATTCAATCAAGCTGCTCTTCCGAAAGAAAAAAGCACAATAGAAAAATTAAATAAACTAGTAGCTTCATCAAGCAACTCTGTATGTTGCTATTTTATTATGTGGAGTGCAAATAAATACACATCAGTTCAAGTTAGCAGGCAGCTTTAAAATTAAGAGAGTACTTTTAAGTGCTGGACCAGAGATTTTGCCTGCACTACATGTTGAAATACAACAGAGGAGAAAAAGGCTTTGACCAACAGACTCACAAGTGTAAGAACCTAGGCAGTCTGGAGACAGTATAATGGGATTAAACTAGAGCTTTTCAGAAAAAGGAATGTATAAAGTGTGCATTCTTGAACCTGAGGTTATAACTGCAGCTTATCTGCTTTTTAAATTTTCTGAGATAGAATAATTCATTCTGATCATCAGTTAGCTGGGGAAAAAAAAAATGGAATTAGACACTTCATAATGTTATTTTGCATAACTGCAGCAAGCATGTTTACTGCTTCACTTTGCATTTAGTCTGAGATTATGCATTTCCAGGCAATGTTATATTAAAATACACCCCTGTTCCTGTGAAATTATTCTTGCAAGGAGTAATAGTTATGTTCATTATTATAACTGTTATAAAACAATTCCTTTTATTTTTCTCTCTATCTATTAAAAAAATACCCAGCAAAGAACAAGTTAGAAGCGTGCACAATTCTCCCTGAAAAGATGACAAAAGATTTGTCATCCAAGCATTTAAAACAAACTAAATCACAAGCCAAACTAAACCACTTCAGAGACACACACTAAGTAGGTGCCACATGCCAAAAGCCAGATTGTCTTTTTGGCACACGTGGATCCATGATAAAAGGGAGGGAAATCTGTGCCAGTGCATGCTGCAGCTCTGACACAGCCCCGTTATCTCCCCTTCTCCTGAGATGCTGTGCAACTCTCCAGCTCCTGGAGTCTCACTCACAACCTCTTCATGGCAATGGCAAGTGGGATGCAGGCATGTGGGCTGCTAATCTCTTGCCTATGTCAAATGCACAAGCAAGTCAAAACTTCTCTGAGGTTTTCTTTGAGAGCTCCTCTGAATCTCTGGAATTGTGTGTGTGTCTGTGCTAGCTCTGGCAGCAAAGATAATTGCAAGTATTTCTGATAGTAATGTAATTAGTTATTACATTTAGTTAATAATTTATCATACTTTTATTACTAACCAGCAGACTTCAAGATGAAATACCATTTAAATCAAAGCGCCAGCTCTAAATTTGCCTCCTGACAAAGGAGGTTTTTTCCTTTTTCTTTTTACTGAATGTGTTATTCTTTCTATTTTGAAATGATAACCCTCTGAAGCATCAAGAGGTTTATAATTTGTATATACCAACTTGGGCCTTTAGCTCCAGTTCTTTCATTCAACCAATGCCATTCTACCTAGATCTAATATCCATAACTATCTGGAGGTAATGAAGGTTCTTCTCTGTCACAACAGGGAATATCTAGCACAATTTGTCAAGGAGATCAAAAATCAGCACTAGCAAGTATCTTCAAAAGTGCTAAATATGTCCATCTTGCAGGTAGTCAGGTTGACATTTTTGAGTAGAAAACAAAATACAGGTTATAAACAAAGAAGAGCTAGGATGAGATTCAAAGATGGACAGGATATCACCCTGAAGGGAATGATGTTCTAATACAGACTAACAGTGGAGGAACCAACCTAATCAAACTTGCAGATTTAGTCCAATTTAAATAGAAATGGAAAAGTTGTGGAGGTTATGGAAATTTATCTATTAGTTACATATAATCATGTTATTAGCTTTCATGAAATAGATTCACAATACCTTTCTAACCCTTAAATCTCTTATGATAAGAAAAACTCTTCTGCTCTAAAGATGGCTCTTCTCTCTTTTGATAGCAAGTTCTAATCACACATACAACATTAAATGATTGACAGAATACTAACTAATATTATCTTATTCATAAGAAATTACTTTCTGATTAATATCTACTCCCTCAATATACACACAAGAATTGATGAAATTCATTGATTGTTCCTGCTCTGGTCATAAGGAGCTGTGCTCCAGAGAGACACAGGCACATTAGCTAAGATTTGACATCAGTTGCTAGAGTACAGAAAGTGCACATGCTTAGGAGAATACAGCTCAAAGTAACACAAATAAAAATGAACCAGCTAACCAGGCAAGCAAAATAGTGGCCTAGAGTTTATTTTCTAGGGTTTATTTTCTAAGCTTATACCTCTATATATCTTCCAAACCCCACCATCATGTACGAGCAAATGCGATTTATTTTAGCATCTACTCACTACTCACAGACATTTCTGAAAGGCTTATTATCTGAGTAAAATATCATTCATTCATTTCATTATTAATCCTTGATATATATATGTTGTTTCAGCTCTTCTAATAGTGGAAATTGATAATCTAAGCCAGCAAATTTCACCTACAACATGGTGTATGTTGGCTAGGAGCAGTGAGACACACAAAGAGAAAGCAATGATTACAATGGCACAAAGCCTTTATCAGTACAGGGCAGTTCATGTTGTAAGTATGTCATTCTGATTATATAGAAGCTTCTCTGCCAGAGGAGAAATCCTTGCTCCTCTTCCCAGGAAACAAAAATAATCACAAGAGAAGGCAGACTTTCAAACCTTAAAAAGCAAGATCTTTACTTCAGCCAAGTAAAACCTTTAGTGTATAATACACACTAACAAAGGTCCTGCAAATTTACTTGGAGACTCCTTACTGCAGCATGTGGGTAGAGAAAATAAGAAATCTGGTAGTGATTAGGAAGCAAGATATTCCATAGGGGTCTGACAGCAATTTAACAAGCAGCAGCATTCTTTACTTTTATCACCTTCATCATTCTAGAGCCTCTTACTGTTTTTCTACCAGCTGTTGGCCACTTACCCTGCCCCTAAAGAGCCAGACTATCTTACAAAGTTTTATTAATCCTTCCCTTTTTAGAGTTTCTGATGTTAAATCTACCTCCTCTACCTGACTAGCAAAAGCATCCTAATAGCAGCAAAGTGGCAGAAACCTTGCACAGAGCTGAGCCTCCTCCTCCTCCTCCTCCTCCCTGACAGCCTCCTACTCACTTCCTCTCTGTTCTTCAAGACAGACAAAAAGGGAGGAAACTTCATCAGGAGGTAGCAGTTTAGAAACTTGACATTTCACTGTTTGATGCTCACTTTCATCAGCAATAAGCTCTTGACTTTAATACTGAAAAATAATGAAGCCTAGTGGAATCAAAAGTGACACTGCTTGGATTCATGGTGCCTATACACTGCCAGGGAGTACAAGATGCATTTTCCAAAGCATTTTGCTACTGAATGACAAGTACCTTTAGCTATATCTAGCCAGGCTTCCAAAAGGACAATTCAAAGCAGGTTCAGATGCATTAATCCAGATCTTCCTAAGGAATATGTTACATTAGTGTGCCCTACAACAATAAATAAACCAGAGGGGGAAAATTCATACTGTGACATGCTGCAGCAAATCACACCATTCTGACAGATTCACATGAGAGGATTCACAGTCCCTTTTAGAAACAGATTTTCTGTTTTCTAATTGTAAAAAGTGCACTAAGGCTACCAAACAAATTCTGTTTGAAGCTCTTCAAGGCTTACAGAAGATGAACTGTTTCAAGTTTTAGCTTTGTCTTATTTTTTATTGCTCCTTCTCCATTCTTTTATTTGTTTAGTTTTCTTTTTTTCCCAATTCCTTCTCCAATACAGAGCTAAAAGCTGTGTGAAGCTATTTTCCCACTGGCTACAGGTGTTTGTACATATTGCTTCACTTCCACACACCTGACCACAGATGTACAAGGAAGTGTGGTTTGCATCTCACACTACTTACTGTTGTTTCCCCTCTATTTATTTCTCTCAATGCATCAGGAAAAATAAATATTCATCTTTTCAGGAGAAACAAAGCAAAAGTGAGCAAAGCAACAACATTAGTCTGGAACAGCAGATGGCTAAGATATTTGTCTGGGAGTTGGGAAACCTGAGGCAGGTAGTTAGACATGGATAATTGGACTTGGGAGTCCACTTCATGCCAAGTCCACACTGTTTGCTTTACTAAGAAAAGGAAACAGTCAATGGCTTTGCTTTTAACATGAAATTGTATCATGAAACTTTGCTGTGCTGTCCCAGAAAGCTTGGCTCAAAGAACATTCATCTCCAAAATGAAAATGTTTAAGTAAAAACTTGCACTGCTCCTACTTACCTTTTTAGAAGATATTCTGCAAATTATAAACCACAGAAATCTCAGCAACAGTCTTGTTGTGGTCCTGCAGCCTACTGCTACTAACATTGGGATCCTAGGATCTAGAGCAAGCTGTAAGGAAACCCAAAATGATGCTGTTGGCCACATTCATTACTTTCCATGCAAACTGATTTTTCCAGTACTGTTTACTCAAATTCTCATTTCAGTAAGGCTAGGGTTGTTCTCTGGATACTTTATCAACTTTTGTACACATTTCCACATTTTAAAAGTCATTGAAATGCTTCATAATAACTGAAAGCAATTCAATACAATGAAGGGAGCTTTGCCATACAGGATCTAAGCATTAAGAAAAATATTCTATATCACTGCTAACGACTTCTATTCTTAAAACCTTTCCAAAGCTGAATTACATCTAGACTTGCACACAAATTAATTGCCTAGAGAAAGGACTTGTGGTTTAATCTATTTCAGGGATTCTCATCTGACTGATAGAAGATGCTGCAGCAGTCCTCTTTCCCTTTGGAATAAAGCCAGCTCAGAAGTGACATCTATGAATCATTGGGTTTCCTGAAGGTTAAGCTACTTAGGGAAAAAAAATATCATTTACAAGCTGTAAATCTTACTTTCAGTCTAGGTTGAATGCTTCTAATGGCATTGTAGGAGCCCCACAGAAAAAGGAAGATCATGAGCAAGTCTTTGATGCTGTAGTGCTCCATTGCATAGAGGAGAAGATTGCTGCCATTCCTGCAAGAACATGAACCCTGATTCTTCTTCTTCAAGCCATTTGCTAAAGTGTAAAATAAAGTGCAAGAGGCTGCAGGAGATGCTTCATTGAGTTTTAATCAAAGGGAGAAAGGATATTTCTATTTATTATTTATCTATCTTCCAGATGTGACTAATATCTCTAGTGTTAATTGCTGAGGTTCTGTACTGGTTAGCATTATATCTAGATATTAACACCATTTAGTGTTAATGAAGTGCCAGTTAATTACAGCAATTCCCCTCATACACACACATGTACAAACCCCACCATTTTTGTTACAAAGCTCACTTTCTGGCACATGCTTTAGCAAACACACTTTTGCTGGCACATGCTTTAGTAAGTAAAACATCAGAGTTAATGTTGTACTGAAGAAGGCCTATTTTTGCTATCACAATAACACTATTTGTTGCTTATTGCTTTAGCAAAGTCTTTCAACATAATGGCACACAACACACCATACTGAAGAATTGTTTAGATGCTTTGAGAAGGTTAAAAATGGAAAGGATAATCCAGAGGGTAAGTGATCTTTGTAAGATGACAAAAAGAAAAATCAGATTTTGAGAAAGAAATGTTTGTAGGTTTTAAAGAGATATTCAATAGTATCAGTCAAAACATGAAAGTGGAACTTTTTCACTTTCAAAACATGTAAAATCTGGAAGTGAAAATGAGAAGGTAGGAGGAAAAAAATAATAATCTTCCAGTAACAGCCATGTAGACTTAAATGTGAAGATTTCTACCTAAATACGAGTCCTCTTGAACACCAACTTGCTTAAATATGATACTCCTGTTTCTAAGGTAATCACTCACATTTTGCCAAAGTAATTAAAGCACTGTAATTCAGAGGCTTTTCATGAAATGAAATTTGGAACCCCTTTCTCCACACTATTTTCTCATCTTCTTGTAACAGCAGTCAAGACTAAGTTCTTGAGGAAATTACTCAGTGAATAGTATTCTTCAATGACACATATTCTGACTACGAGTTGCCAAATTAACGCAGAGTAGAATTGTTCCATCACCATGAGTAAAACTCCTGTCATGCCAGAAATTCCAAATTTAGCAATGCCCATGGCTGGAGCACAACATGAAGTAGAGTGTGAGTCATGCAGAAATAGAAGAGGTCACTTGTATTTCATGTCTTAAATTAACAAGAAACACCACTTGTGCATTTTTGGCATGCTCTATTGGCAGAGTTAGCACATTGATGGAAAAACCCCAAACTTATAAAATCACTCTCTTGCACTGTCTTTTAATTACAGTGTCTCCAGTTTCAGAAGGGTAGAATAGGATAGAGAAATGTCTCATCATTGTGCCAGCTGCACAAATTAATTAGTCAACAAAACATCATCCTCACCTTCAGCTAAAAAACTCCTAAATGCATGTATGCAATCTCACAGAGGTACTCTGCCCATGACAAGTGACAAATTAATTCTTTGTATTCTTTCTGATGCATAAAACACCATCACCAACAACCAAACTGAGCAGACCTTACTAAAACACACAAATTGGACTCGAGAGGGTATGAACTCCCAGTCATTTTGTGAATAAGGTTGCTTGCTGGTATAAATCAACCCCAACTTTTATAGAGCTACACAAGTCCATGCCAGATGGAAGTCTGGATTTCATCAGAAAGGCTTAACTGTAGGAGGGAACAATAAAGAAACCAAGTTCCTCTGCCAGTAGTTAGACATTAAAAATAATAATAGTAACTGTAATCAAGGGGAATAAGAGGCTTCAGTATAAGTTTTGGCCAAAGCCACGCTGAGCTACAATAAGATTATAGAGCACAATGCCAGAGATGATTCACAGAATGGGAGAAAATGTCTGAAAGGCTAATGACAATGCTGTCTGAAGCATACCTGGCACCACAAAACTCACAGCTGCTTTGGGAATTGTCTCTTCAAAGAGGAGAGCTACCTTAGGTTATTTGTTGTGGCTATCATGAAATGAAATATCAAAGTAAACCTGTTATATTGCAAATCCCAGGAAATTAGCCTCCAAAAGCCTCCTTCTTATAAGGAATGCAAGATTCCATTGCATGGAATGAATGCACTAGAAACAGGCAGGTTATGTCAGTGATTGGGATCTATGATCTTTTCCAACCTTAATGATTCTGTTGTGCAAGGTTTGGATTTTTAACTTTTGGGATATATCCAAACATCTGAAAGGAGATCAACTGCAATGGTATAACTGATGACATTTCAACCTGGATTTTCAGAACTCTAAATAAACTCAGCAGTTGGCTTTCTGTTTGTTCTCAAATTTACTCATTTTGCAAACAAATCTGAACTGTTCTATTGGTGATGTAATGTGGCCAAGAGCATCACCCTCCAGAAAGCTGTTACTCTGTTATCCATCTCTACCAATACTGGCTACCAGAACACTTATCCCAGAAAGATCTCTGCTCATGAGGTGGGGATCAAAGTGTATACACTCTATACAAATTTGAATTATATTACTGAATTATCTAGGATTATGTTTTCAGACATTTGCCAGCCCAAAAATTAGTGACACAGCCTCTCAAGACTGTAGGACTCTCATACTAGAAACACCATAGCAGTGATCTACCTTTGGAAGCTCTTGTTGATGGAGACAAAATGTCACACTAGTGTGTTTATATATCCTAAGTAAAATAGCATTTATACACAATTTTGCTAAGAGACTCTATTTATTCTACTAATGGTGAAAAGGTAAAGTATAATAGGTTGAAGCCTAAAATTATTAAGTACCCAACTGTCCCAAATCTAAAGATATTCTTAAATAAACACACACAGGATGGAAACCTCTTTAAGAAATATGCTAGAAACCTCTACAGTTATAGCACAGTAATTATGAAAGACTAAGAAGCATTGGAGTTCATCTTTCAGAAACACTTTGTCAGGCTTTCAGACTAGCAAAAGCTGGATCAAATTGCTAGGCTTACAACAAAGGATGCAAGACTTTGTGTCTTCATCTCCATTTCAGGAGTGCTCTGTTGCAGATCACCAGTGTCATTAAGGGATTGCTACCAGGTCCTCCCCTCCCAGACAAGCTACACTGAACAGGACTGGCTTTAATAATTTTCAAAGAGCACTCAACATCTGAAATTCATTGTAGAAACAAACCTAATGGAAAAAAATCAAAAGGGACTCCTGACATTTTATCTTGTGAATTATAGAGTTTATGGTAAAAAGGAAAGCCAAATTACTACATGCTTCTTAAACAGTTTCAGAGACACAAAAACCCTCTCTTTTTTAACAACAGCCTGGAGAGCAGAGCCTGGTCTGAGCTCCTGAGGCATACACAGCTCACACCTTCAGACTTTTCAATATCCAGTCAAGCAAAGAGAATATAATTAAAAAAGAATTCTTCTCATTTAATAACTCCCACCTCTGGAACTTGGTGTAAGTCAGGAAAGAGTTTTCAGACATCAGATTCATAACACCCTTCAATCTTCTACAGAGATTAAGCCTGCATTAGCTGCCTCTGTGAGTAGTTATTATGCTGCAGTTGGAAGGGAGATGGGTAACTAAGAAACATTCACACATTCTTTAAACTGTTCCCCATAATTTGTCTCAGATACAGAGCAAGGGAGAGCTGTTAACCAACAGTAACTCCACACCCAACAAGACTTACCATCTACACCCAAGAGGGAGCCCTACAACAGCATCCCACAGAGACTACATCTATAACCACATATCTTGGCTCCTTGATGGAAAAGCATCCCAAACAGACAAAAGGCATCCACCTGTAAAACTCACCTGACAAATTATATTTTCAGTGGGCTGCAAGGAACTCAGCTGTCTAGTCTTTTGGAGGGATTGTTCAACCAATTTAGGTGGAGACAAACTACTTGATTCTTTTCCAGGTGGCAGTGATAAGGCTTCTTGATTTCAGGTGATAAAAATGGAAAACTGCTGTCAAAGCAGGCCTCTCAAATTCTCATTCCCCTAAATCCTTCTTCAGGGGTCACTGTTCTTTTTAGTAACATCAGAATTTAGAGCCCATAATTTTGTTTTAGCTTTTTTAAGCTGAGGGTTCACTGAGGAGCAAGCCACAGTGTAGTAATGATGTCTCTCAGCCTGATGCTTTCAGATCACATGCAGATCTATAAATCACTTTCAGATACTAATAGCCTAATGCAAGATAATAACTCAAAATAGAAAGCTCATTTAATTCCACTGCAATTAATCCAAATAATATATAATGTAACTTTTTGCACATAATGGGAAGTTTATTCACCTTCCCCACTACTCTCTGCCTTCTACCTTATGTGTGCCTAATCCTGCAGCAGTACAGCTTTAAACCAGGTTCTGTTTTCACAGAAATGACTGAAACAAGTTCTTTTTCTGTTGTCTTATGCCTTCCTGATTATGGTATATCCAAAGATTCTTTTTCCCAGGGCTGTGTCTTTCTCCTGCTCATAACCACTACAATTTGCAGAGCAACACACTTAAAACCTTCCTCTCTGTCCTCCCCCCCCCCACCCCTCACTTTATACAACACATTTTCATTTCCTTTTGCAGCTAAGGGCAAATGTTTTTCCCATTGAATGCATTGACAGTTAAGTGATTTTGTAGACAACAAGATTTACAGAAATAATCAGCAGTTGATCAACAGTAATCAGATGAACACATAAGGACCAAATAGAGTTGGCAAAAAGACAACTTCTCTGATTTACTCTCTTCACTCATTAAAGCTCACTGTGTTATGCAGCCAAGATGAGCTGCATGGCAACTTCTGGAGACAAACTGATATTTAGGTTTAAATTTGACCAGATGCAAATTTGCTGAAGAATATAGGTGACTGAGGTTATAAAACTACTAATAAATGCAGTGCAGTAATATTCCTCCTAGAATACAGATGGTGCTTTCATACTGAGTACATTTGTAGTGTTTTTACACTGTTGTGACATGGTCAAGCACTAAATTAGAAGCTTTGCTGGGAAGGGAAAGATATTCCCTGCTGGAGCATGTGCAGCCAGGGTTGGATTCTGCTCATCATCCTAATCTCTGAGGCAGAAGGGCTATATATGTACACACACAAAACACAGCAGAAAGCACTCAGAGCACCACAAGCTTATTTTAGCAAAGTCTGGAATATATCATTACTAAATACATGTATCTTAGAGATAAGTGAGCAATTCACAGCAGAGAAATTCATCTACTACTCTTTTTCTTCTGACAGTTTCCAGAGAGGTATTTTATTTGAACTCTCTCAACAATCATTTTCATGAACAAAGCAAAACTTGCTGGGATATTCAGTGTTCAGATTTGAAATGAGGACTGTCTTGGATAGGTGGAAAATTGCATATACAATTTCTGGTATAGTCTTGTTCCCTTATTAGATTATCAGAATTTTAACATCAGGAAGAAGGATTAATGTAAATAATGTGCTTCTGACTGATGTTCCCTTGAAGTTTAAGGGTAAGAAGATGATAAGCAGGATAACAGAATCTTGGAAACTGTGAACTATTCTATTTTCTGAACCACATAGGCCTTTGCTTGAATAATCATTATAAAGAAGAAAAAAATAAGCTGTATCTTTCCCTTTAGCCTTCTCATTTCTTTTCAGTTCACATTCAGAGAGATAACTGCAAAGGTATTTTTCAGACTGTGATTATCCAAAGATGGTAGCAGCAATTCCATAAGAACATTCAGAATACCAGAAGTGAAGAAGTGCATGTGTAAATTTTTAATCTTAGCTATCACAGTATGATCACATCCTTTTGACTGTAAGATCATGCAATAAGAACAACTCTCCCAGGCCAACTCTGAATGAGCTTGTAGCTCACTGGTCTCCTTCCCAACAGCAGAAAGGTGGGAATTGCCAGACAAGAGCCCTGCCCCGGGCTGACCCAGATAACATTGCAGTGGCATTAACTTCCAACATGCATTGGCCCATGAGTTTTTACTGATATTAACAGCAAGCCCCAAATGTAGTCTACAGAGGCAAAGGGTGCACAGAGGCTAAAACTATGTTATTGGACATTTCTCTACCACCTCGGAGAGTCTGGTTCCACCCTCCAATCACACTCTGACTTTATCCCAGTATGTCAGGGGTTGGCAGGGCCCTAGAAAGATCATCTAGTGCAACCCCCCTGCCAGAGCAGGAGCACCTAGACCAGCTCACACAGCAATGTGTCCAGGCAGCTCTGCAATGGCTCCAGACAAGGAGACTCCACAGGCTCCTGGGCAGCCTGGGCCAGTGCTCTGGCACCTGAACTGCAAACAAGTTTCTCCTCAGGTTAATACTAAACCTTCTGTGCCCCAACTTGCTCCCATTCCCTCTTGTCCTACCATTGGATGCCATGGAGCAGAGCCTGGCTCTCTCCTCCTCACACTCACCCTTCCCATATTTCTAAGCATTGCTGAGGTCTCCTCTCAGTCTCCTCTTGTCCAGGCTGAAGAGACCCAGCTCTCTCAGCCTGTCCTCCTAGGGCACATGCTCCACTCCTTTCAGGATCTTGCTGGCCCTGTGCTGGACTCTCTCCAGCAGCTCCCTATCCTTCTGGAGCTGAGGGGCCCACAACTGGACACAGCATTCCAGGGGAGGCCTCCCCAGGGCAGAGGAGAGGGGAGAAGAACCTCTCTGGCTCTGCTGGCCACGCTCCTCTTCATGCATCCTAGGATGCCATTGGCCTCTTGGCCACAAGGGCACATTGCTGCCTCATGGGCATCCTCCTAGCCACCAGCACTCCTAGAGCTTTTTCCCCAGGGCTCTTCTCCAACACATCAGTTCCCAGTCTGGACTGATCCATGGGCTTGTTCTTTCCCAGATGCAGTACTTTACATTTACCCTTGTAAATTGGACAGGTTTAGGGCATGTATCATTCCCTACCCCTTATTTTCTGGCTGCAGCTGAGAGGGAAATGAGACATGTGTGGGAACTGTGGCATGCTCCAGCATAGCCAGAGTTTGGGTCATTTCACTACAAACAGATGGGCATAATATGCTAACTGCTCTGAGCCACTTCCAAAATCAGGCTTCTATACTCTATGCATATGCATCTTCAAGTCAAATTATTGGAAATTACTATTAATTATGGCTGTAATTCTAACATGTATGAATCTGTCACAAGCCAGCTAGCTTTAAACTGACCATCATTAAATAGCTTTCCAGCACATTATGTACACAGCAGAGAGCAATGACAAGAAGGTCTGATATTAAAAGATAAACTCATTTCAAGAGGCACAAACAAAATCATGCTTATCTTAGTCACATTTTGCATGATGTATCCCTCAGCATGGTCTTTGCATTTGTTATATGCTAGGAATCTGGCAATTCTAGGCTCTCATCACAGAAGTGAGTGATCCCAAATCTGTGTGCCTAGTGGTGTGAAGTCATCTACACCAATTACACTATTGGGCAACAAAAAAAAAAGGAGAAGGGAGGAGAAACTAAGTGATTCAGCCCTTCTTTAAAGAATTGGAAGTCTTGTATTTGTTACAGATCAAATTCTGAGCCAAATTTCCTTCAGCAATTGACTGAAGATAATTTTTAAGAGTGAAATTGCAAGCAGAGTTACGTGGAACTTGTCCCAAGATCACACAAGGAAATATCCACAAGTTCACGTCACTTTGAATTGCATTAGAAATTGCCCAAGTGCTAGGTTCTATTTTATCACACCGAAATGAACATAAATTCAGCCACATGTCTGCAATTATAACTCCAGTTTCAGACAGTTTTGCTTTTCATAAGGTGTCATTCACAAGCTATCAAGCAACACCTTGCTGGACTATTGGTGGGGGAACCACATCACTCTTTCTAGTTAGGAAAGTAGATGCTCAGCATCTCTGAAAATAAAACCACTAGTCTGAGGTCTAAATGGAGTCTTGAGTAGTTTTTGAGAACCAACTTTCAGTTTCTATCACCATCTCATCCCACATCTCTCCCATCTGTGGATTTCCTTTGGAAGCACTGCAGCATCACTGCCCAACTCTGAGGAGTCAAGCTGTAACTTGAGCTAGGACTACTTTCTATATATTTTGGGAGCTCATCCACATAAAACACATAGTAGATGTCTATAAATTTCATGTTCTAGTCTAAAAGGCTATGACATAGTACTTCGTCCTCTTTTACTTCTACTTTTTGCATCTTTCTGAAGCTGACATCTTTCTCATCATCATATAATAGCTATAGTCTTTATAGTAATATTTTTTTATCCTCATGTTCTTGTCATTCATGTCCAAAGCAGTAGACACAGAATAATAGCACATAAGAGCCATTTACTTAAGATCACTAGGAGTCTGGAAAAGGTCACAGAGAATACATAAAAAGGTTGTGTCAGGCTTTTGAAATCAAGTAGATAGTATTTATTTTAGCTTCATTTGGCAAGCAAAATATAGTTTAGAGCACTTCCACTTGGCTTTTTGTAGTGTCATATTTTTTTTAATTAAAACAATGATCTGGATGAGTTAAGTAGCTCCTCATTTCTGTTTTTCAATAAGTCCTTAATGCTGAGGGGAAAAGCCTTCTTAAGCCTGAAGTAGAACAGTGCTTGCAGAAAGGCTGTACCTGAATTAGCTCACCATCCCTAATTCCCATTGATGGGACTCGTGGGCTTGGGAAGAAGGTAAGATTGTTCCTTTAGTGAAGAAGATAACAAAAGGAAGGACATGCCCAATAAAGCATTGAAATGTATTAATATATCTCAGGAATATATTTTGTCTTATTTTTTGTGCCATATCATTATATGCGTACTATAAATATTATGTCAGTGTATGTATATGAGTATAAATGCACACATTTTTGCCAAGGTATGTATGTATATGGACACAGTTAAAACCTCACACAAGTGATGCTTTTCAAGAGGTTCAAAATTCTGCTTTGAAATATTTCACAGATGCATTATGATTTCTTCTCCTTAAATGTTTGGGTTTTTTTAATCATGCAAAACTCAAGAGAGCTACTTGAAAAAAACCTGAAGTTAGGTATTAGAGACCTTGAATGATGTTGCATTTAACATCCTGCTTTGCAGCCACTGCTGAGCTTTTTGGGATGGAAGTTAGTTTAAAGAAAACAGAAGATTTACATCAACCTGCACCTCAGGAAGTTTCTCATCATCCTCATATCATCATTGGCAATTCAGAACTTTAATCAGTCCAACAGTTTAATTCCCTAGGCAGCCTCACCTCCTCGGATGGTAAGATTGACAGAGAGATAGACAATAGGCTAGCAAAGGCATAGAGTGCTTTGGGAAAACTCTATCAAAGAGTCTGGCCAAATAAACACTGGAAGAAAAGTCCAAAGCTCAGTGTTTCTAGAGCCATTGTGCTCTCTACTCTTTTCTAGGGTTCCCAAGCATGGCTCATCTATGGCCACCACCTACGACTCTTGGAGCGCTTCCAGCAGCGCTGTCTCCGCACAATCCTAAACATCCATTGGACAGATGCTGGGACTAATCCGTGTGTCCTAGAACAAGCAGCAATTCCAAGCCTTGAGGCCATGCTGCTGAGAACGCAGCTGCGTTGGGCAGCTCACGGCTCCAGGATGAAGAACTCCTGCCTGCCTAAGCTCATGCTCCATGGGCAACTTGCCCCTGGCTGTGGCAAGAGAGGAGCCCCGAAGAGGAGATGCAAGGAGTCCCTGCAACAACAGCTCAGCCTTGGCCATATTGCTGCCCTGAACTGCTCTCCTCTGGCCTCCACTCAGCAGCTCTGCACACACACTAGTTTGAATGGCGCCCATGGTTTGGAGCAGGCACGCAGGATCACTCTGCAGGAGAAAAGACAGCGCAGAAAGAATCGTGTCTTGCAGCTTCTAGCTCCTGAGGAGTCCTTGTGCTGTGCCTTTGGCAACCGCTCTGGTCTGTCCCAAATTGGCCTTTGCAGCCAGCAGCGCTTGGAAAAAGCGCTTGGGAAGAGCCTGGATGGAGCCCTCCCTGGAGCTGCATTCACCAAACCTGCCCATGATGACCTTTCATATTGCTATAGCCCAGATTTTACCAAACAGAAAATAATTCTAATTATCAGAGGCAACTCCAAGACTTTTTGAGTACTTGGAGGTCTCAGCACTTTTCTTCCTAAGTGAATGCTTCTGGTGCACCATATTTAAGGAAAAGAAGCAGGGAGGGTTTCCTTGTTTAGGTTAGAGACATTCACAAGGAAAGCAACTCCTAGGAGCATTTGTCATTTTGGAAACATATTTGTGTTTCTAAAATGAGCTTTAGAGTATTTTCTGCAAAAATATTTGTGCTATAGCGTTGGGTTTTTTTTTTTCTTAATTCAATAAATAAAGAAGTGAATGAATTCTAAGTCACCTTTCTGCCAACTGTACTGTTTCCTTCTGCTGTAAAGCAGTTCACTCAGGTTTTTTCAAACTCTTTTCATAAAAGATAATGTTTCAGGCAGTCAAATCATTTTCAATATTTAGAGAGATGAGCACAATAACTCAAACAACTCATTTACAGACCTACATCATAATATTTTCCTTAGGATTTCCTTCTTTCTGCTTTTATGCATTCTAATACCTTGTTTGGGTTCTTTTTTTTTTTGCCTGAAGCTGCATTCAGCAAAGGATTTTTTTCCCTCAGATTTCTCCAGTGGCAGCAAGCTAACTGAGCTGGAAGAATCAGTTTGGAAATGCACAAGTTTTTCTGTAACCTTCCCATTTTATGTACATTATATTTAGTCTTTGTTTTCCATTGCATAACTCTCTCTAGTTGCTAATTGAGTCCTTTTAAATGAGATTTGCCTTCTCTGGGTTTGGTTCACCTAGATCCCTTCACTGATCAATCCTTCATAGCCTATCATCTATGCTAAATCCAAGGTCCTTCTCCTTGAACACTCACCTAGCCTGTTTTTTCTGCCATTCACATCTGAAGTAAATTATTACTGTACAAGGGCACACACACACACACATATATATATATAATTTTAAGGCAGTACATTCTGTTTGGTTGTCTTGCTTCAGAGCATTTCCCAATTTGCCATCATAATTTGAATTTCTAATTCCCTGAGTGTGTTTACAGCCTCTGCCAGGCTGAGGTTATCTGCATGGTTTTTAGACATCCTTGCAATGTTATTTTCCATGTTACAAACAACACTATTGAATAACTCTGAATTCCAGCACCCCACTCAATACTTGTGTTGTAAAAACAAACTTCATGCAGGAATAGCAATCTGTTTCAAACATTGTGATGTATCTCATGCCTCTGTTGTTTGTTCATTACACAGCTTTTACTAACCTTTTCCCCATGCCTGCTGAAGTTCCTCTGGTGTTTCTTGTCAAATGCATTCAGTTCTCCTCTAGCCACTACAAATGCAAAGAAATACAGAAGAATTACTTTGCATTGCCAAAACATTGTCCTGCTTAGACCTTTTTCCCACCATGACTTTACAGATGTTCTGTGATTCTGTTTCAGGGATAATTGATATACCAGAGAGAGTGTAAACCTAATTCAAGGTTAACAACCCTCTTAAACACAGATATAACCAAAATTCTTCAGTTCTCTGGATTGGCAAGAGGCTAGGTATTTTTTGGGATGTTCAGACAGAATAACTTCACACCTACTATCTGCCCCTGCTTATCTACCAGTTTTGTTTGCTCACCTTTTTATTGACACAATCTCTCATTGTACTTCACTTCTAATAGCAAAAAAAGGTTTTTATCCATCAAGTCTAGCATTTATATCTCTTTTAATATAGGTATTTGAAGATACAGTGGGTCAGATTTTTGACAGAGCTCTTCTTGGTTCCATCATTTGAAAGTTGTTATTAGCTATGAAACTTTCTTCCTGTTTCTCATTTTGTTCAGCAATACAGCACCTTCTGAGACACTCTTACTGATTCCTTAAGTAGAATAAACACCATATCCAAGGAGTTTACTTTTCCTTAGGGCATTTTTGATGAGCTCCCTCATTTTATTAAATCTGTCTTTCTGAAGTTTATTGTCTTTCTAACACTTTTGTGTACATAACTTTCTCATGATATGGATTCAAATTATACTGAGATGATAACTGTTTTGTAGTTCTGCCAGCACTACAATTTAAAGGAGCAGCTATGTTCTACTTTTATGACTGAAGGAGGTATTCACATCACCTAGCTCCAGACACTTCACTTTGCTAAATTCAGACACAATTTCCCTAGGTTCTTCTACACTGCCAATAAAGACAAAAAACACACTTTCAGGAGATGGTTCAGGAAAAACACCACTTGCCTATATGCAAAGTATTCATCCTGTCTGAGGAAAAACATGCTAGCTTCCATTGAACTCACCTAGGCCACTACTTTGGGCTTTGTGTGGTGCACACAGGTTTGGAGAGTGATGATGTGCACACATCCCACAGAGCCAGAAGGGGAAGAGTCAGGTATTCCTTATGCAGCTCCAAGGGAAGACAAATGGCATCTGTTCTAATTAGATAGCATTAAATAATAATGTTCTAATTTTTAATTAGACTGTCTCTTTAAAAAAACAATTTGTCTGAGCAACGTCTTTATATCCTCATGAAGTCTTCATAATGACAAGATAAAACCTCATGCTGTCAGGGAGTCAAATTACCCGAGTGCTTCTGAAAAGGAGCAGTGGTTCATTAAATGGGGCATTTTCTCTCCACAATTATCAGAGCAGCTACAGCAAATACCAAGTGGTTTGAAACTAACATGTGTCAAGTAAGTTTTAAAAAATAAAAATTATATATACACACACATTTACAGTCTTTTTGGTGGTTTATTTGTTTTAGGAAGACTCCCTGAGGCTTAAATATTAAGGAGTTGTGTCAGCTGCTAGTTGTGTGAGCTAGATGTCCTGTGATAAAAGTGCTGCACTTGATGTTCATCCAGCTGAGGAACCAAACAAAACTAGGCATTACAACCTAAAGACAGATGTTTAAGTTTCAACTCATAAAAACTGTATGAAAGAAACTAATGGGACACTAATCTCCAGGTGTCTCTTGGGACAAAGAGGAAGAGTGAATAAGATATTGAAAGACAACAGAATTTGTTTCCTCTGCAAATGCCTTGCAAAATGTGATAAATAAATCATCAGTTTCATCACTGTTTGACTTTTGGGACCATCACCATGACAGAAGGAAAAAAAGCTATGTCTTGATACTCTGGGACAGTGAAGCACATATTCCTCTGAAACACCAAACTCCTGTGTGCAGGTAGAAGCTGCTGGGAACAGGTATTTCATCAGCCCCTCCTTGATGACAATTATGTGATATTTACACTTCCAAAACAATGCAGATAGAGCTCTCTCCCTATAAAACTTTAACGAGCAGCATGTTTTGTTGGAAGTGTCATAAAACTTTCATCAAAGTTCCAAATATTCCCAAGAAAACAGCTCCGTCTTTGACAAGAAGATCAGAACTTTGCAGTTGAGATCAAACATCCTGAAGAGGAAGGGAAATGTCTTCTGTTATAATTATTAGGATACGATAATTAGACTTTTACAAGCTCAGAACATTTTTTAAGCAGCAGCTCAGTAAACACTGAAAAATCCAGTCTTCAAATTAGCTTTTATAGTTTTCCTTATAAGGAAGATAAAGTCAGAGTAGACTAAAGTTGAACAATAATGATAAGAAAGGGAATGTTGGTTTTTGTTTGGTTCTTTGTTGTTCTGTTATTGAGAGGACCACAGGCACTAGTGGAATGTTGTTATATTTCATTCTGGAAACATACTTTTTTCCAAATAGGTAAAATTCCTTTACTCCTTTCCCATAACTAATACTACAGATAACCTTATAGAAGCAGGAGGTCCTGAGTTCACTGGACTTTACAGCAGTTCTTAACTGTTAACTTGCAAGCAGTTGGGACTGAATTGAAGTGTGCAGCTTCTCTAGCCAGTAGTAGCATGAATAATTGAATAAATGGCCCTTATGACCTTTGAGGCATTAAGAATTAAAACAAATCCAGGCCAAAGCAAGAGCTATAGAAGAAAAGTTATTAAAGTAATTAAAGAAAGGGTAAAAAAAAAAAGAAACGAAACAAAACAAGAGAACAGAGGGGAAAAAGTAAAATTTTACAGCATTAGATACATAATATAGGAAGAGGGAATATAAAAGCAGATCTCATTTTGTCAATAAAGTCAATAAAAACATGTGTATACTTGTTCCTTTCAGTTATTACAGACTGGTTAATGATGAGCAGTTCCCAGGATTCATCTTTATGGTGAAACCACAAGAACAGGGCTCATCTTTTGTTTCTGCTTTATTGTTTTGTGGGGAGCTGCAGTTTTGGCCAGAGGGAGATTCTTTGGTAATACAAATCTAGATGCCCAGATCTTTCCTTAAGTATAGCCCTCAAACTAAAGGCAAGCAATGGTGGCAGCAGCTCCCATGTTAAGAGAAAATACAGCCCTGCTGTCAGATGCAAAGGCACAGCAGCAGCTGCAAGTGTGGCTCCAGTCACCTTCCACTGGGAACCAATCTGAACTCCTAAAATCCACATGTGAGTCACACTTCTTAGAGAAATCCTTAGTTCTTTACAAGAGACATAAAGGCAATATTAATGTTCTAACAACAAGGTGGTATGCAGTACTATTAAGAGTTGCTACTATGACCCTGAATGCCTTCTAAATTCTGTTCTTAGGTACTGCTTCTGAGCATACCTGAAAATCAAGAACCTTTGCTGTCAAAAGCAAAAGTACCAAGGTTAGATCATTCCAAGAATTTCACTAAAAATAGTGAATATTGAGTTAAAGACTGTTATAGAAAGCTATTGGTTAAATTAAGAGAGAGAGTTCAAAATGGATTCATTTCATTATGCACTTGGGTACATAAAATAAGGTACTGAATGCTTATTATAAAGAAGTTAACTTATGCTAGTTAAATGTTTATCTTTCCTTCCAGAGATCTCACACAACAGAAATATTGCCCCAGATGCTGAAAATATAGCTGGCTGAATAATAAAAATAAATGTATTCACGAGTAAATTATTCAAAGATTGACAGAAAAATGTTGAATAAATTATTCACAGAATATTACTTAATAATCTGGAGAGCTGGTCAAATAGTGGAAATATGTGTTTCAGATAATAGATTCAGAGAGTAATGTCAAAATCCTTTGGCTAGCCCACTAGCAATGAATAATTTGACAAGTTATTGATTACAGCTCATTTCTGTATTAAACCAAAATTCAGCAGGAATGCAGCTAAAGAGAAAGATACATAATTGACAATAAAGTGTCATCAGCTCGATGATGAAAATCTTTTATCATGCACACAAACACATAGCCTGTGTTCAAGGATTACTTGAACAGTGTTTGCTTCCCTCACTATTCCTATTCACTTTTGAGGTACGTAAGCCAGGGTTAATGAGCACTGTGGGGCCAGGCAGGTTATTTGGGGGTTCTCAGTATAAAGATGACTCAAGGAAGCTGTTGACACAACCCAAGCTCTTCATGAGTCCACTCCCTCTCCAGACAGGGGGTGGTAACACACCAGCCATGGCCTAACAAACAGTGCACGCTGGCAGCCCAGAAGCACAATGGCATCCTGGGCTGCAGCAAGAGAAGCGTGGCCAGCAGAGCCAGAGAGGTGATTGTGCCACTGCACTCTGCTCTGCTCACACCTCCTCTGCAATACTGNACACATAATGCTCACTGTGCCCTCGAAGGCAGCAGCTGCCAGAGCCTGCTGAGGCCTCCCCCAGCCACCTCCCTGGCTGCCATGTGTGCTCATGCCCCTGCTCCTCCACCTGGGTCACCCTGAGTGCTCTGGCCCTGGGCAGCAGCAAGGGGACCTGTGTGTCCCCAGGCAGGGACCCCACGAGATGGTGTCCCTAGGGTGGGGAGAGATATTTCATTCAGAAGGTTTTGTTGTCTAATAGACACAGCCCACCAAAGTAGAGTTCTGAGTCAATTTCAGCTTATTCTTTCCTTTTAGAAGATTTTGATTAATTTTCCTCTCTTAACGTTAACACAGGAGAGCAAAAGCGAATACAGCCTTACCGTACAACATTTTGGACTAGGTTTCAAGGCATCAGTGCTCAAGCAGCTGAAGAGGGAACACGAAATAATCCTCTTTATACTGCTTCACAAAGACATTTTGTAATAGTTTTCCTCAGGAGCAAATTAGTTGAAAATGGACAAGGCCATAGTTCAGCTGGGGAGTGTGCATAATGGAGCTGCCACCTCAAGATACAGTGAAAAGGCACTTAGGAATTGGGGCTTTATGAGTGCTTTTCTTGTGGTAATGTGAATCAGCACTATTTCCTGTACAATACTGTCATAGGAAGCCACAGTTCAACTTTGAAGAACAGACAATTGCAGATTCAATGTTTTCTCCTTCAAAAGCTCTCCCTCATAGGCCATAATTTTCTCCTAAGGATATGTAATGCCAGCCTAACATCTGCAGGAAGGAACACTCTCTGCCTCCTCTTTTCTTTCCCTCTAACCACCTGGCCAGAAAAAGTGAGACAGTAAGGACTTTTCCCTAGTTAAATATCCTGTGCATTGCCTTCCCGACACATGAGACCTTAAATAGGTTTATACCATAAAGATCATAACTTCTTGTTATTGGGAAGCTGGTGGAATGGATTGAGAAACCGTGTACGAGAAAGCAAAATCCAATGCAGAAGTTAATGATCTGAATCCTTGTCATTACAAAAAGGCACCTGGCAGAAGTATCCTTTTCACTCATTATTCTTTGTTTCCAAAAGCAGATCTCTAGCAATTGTAATTAGAGGTGAAATGGAAATCATTGGGTTTGTGAACAATTTGCACAGAAAATGAAATTCCATTATATGCAGATGTTATATGCATTGCTGCTGGCAACTTATTGTACTGCTGCTATTTCTTCCACTTCCATCTGCCCTCTTCTCAGGGACAGTCCTGTGTTTCTGCTATTATTATATCACATCATTCATCATTTTAGCATTCTCTACAGTTTCTTCTTCCAGTCATGGTTACTTTTTTTTTTGTCTTTAGAGGCAGAGAGAGAGAAGCTGCATTTCTCAGTATACCTTTCTGCTTCATTAACAATAATATGCTAAAATCCATCAGCCTTCAATTAGTCAGTTCAGCATGTGTTTAGCTAGCCCAGCACCTGAAGATATCTCTTTCTGTTCCCTTGATATTGTTAATTATGTCTTCTCTTTTTCATCAGTTCATTAATATACTTACCATGTATTGTCTCCATTTTGTATGAGGAGACTGTGAAAGTATCTGTAACACTCTGGCAATTAAAGAAAAAAGAGGTAATTAAAACAAACAATCTTGTTACTCTTGTTGTTTTGTAACATATAACTTGTTCTTTTCTCATCAGAACGGAATTCACAATATAAGGAATGGAAACTTGCAGAATATTTACTTTGCAAAATCTGCCTTAAAGACTGAAAAATTCAACTGACCCTTTTCCATCTAAACATATGCTAATTGTAAGTGCTTGGCAAAGAAGCAAAGTACTCACCCACTTCAATGTTTCTACACAGAAACCAACTTCTTTCTCCATGCTCTCAGTGATCTGGAGCTGAGAAGGAAAATGGACTATGCTCCAGCAGTAGTATCCTGGATTCATTTTGATCATCCAACACTTCCTTTCTATCTGTTCTCAGCTGTCCAATCCAATGCTGAGACATTCAAGCATCATACCAGCTCAAGAGTATTAATCTCAATCAGGTTTGAAAGATCCAAGTTACAAGTCCACATAGGACAGTCAATTATTAATGCTGACACCTAAAATCACCTCATTATGCATTTCAAAATGTAGGAAGAAAGATTTTTAACGTAAATTACATCACTAAGTCTTATGCCAGTGATCCAAGATGCTCTAAAGGAGGATTGATTGATCCATAGTTAAGCCACTCTCAGTTTTCTTGTTTCTTCTCTGAAATAGCCTGAACTTCAAGAGAAAAAAAAAACACAAACCAAGTAAATAATCAACAAATTAAATCCTTCCAAATCCTTTGAGTAGATTAAGAAGATATCTCACAATATATTATACATGTAACTGGAGAATAGCATTAACTTTCCTTTGCAAAAGATTATTGATACTTTTATTTTATTTTTAAGATATAAGCCCTAAAGCTGTTCCTGGAAGAATATAATTAATGATATTAATGATGTCCCCACTCCACTAATTTCCCCTTCAATAAAAGCTACTGCTGCCTCTAATTTTCAACCCATAATAAAGTTCTTGCCATAACAACTTTTTTGTCCAGGTTAACTAATAATTTATTACATAGTCACCAAATTAGAAACTTTGCTAAGGGCAGAACAAATGGCATCTACAGCACTTTACTTAGTAAACCAGGAAACATTAAATAGAAATGTCATTTCATAAAGGGATGAGAGCATTATAGAGATTTTTTTGAAGGAGTAGCTAATCACTCCAATTATAACTGGTGGGAACTGTGGATAACAAAACCACTGAAAAGTAAATCTTCTGGAGGGTTCTGCTCCTTCCCTTTTGTCCTAAGCACCATTTGAACAGTGATAATTACATAACTTGCAATAATATATAGTACTTTTGCAATTTTGGGTGTATTTATGCACATACACGTGGATTATAATCCTAAATTTGGAAAGGCACTTGACTTGAGCAGAAAACACTGCTGGTTTCCAGTCCAAGGACTATAGAGCTTTAGAGGCAAAGGGAGACAAACCCTTAGAGGCAAAGGACTGGAAGAGCATCCTGGAAGCTCAGATACTGCTGTGATTCAAAGGCAGAACACAGCAATTTCATTCCTCATTTCTCTTTCCTTCTGAAACTCTGCTGTTGCAGTCTTTATAAAATATAACAATACAGGAACTCCATAATAAGGATGAAGTCTAACTAACAGCTTGAAATGGATATGAAAAAAAAAAAAAAAGCTATGTAGGCATTAGCCTGAAAAAAAAATAAAGATTCTTTGATGTGTGTCATCTTTTTATTTTAGCAATTAAAATCGCTTTTGAAGCTTTTTGGCATTTAATTTAAGCCCACAGAGTATAAAATTGTGCCATCCTTTGCAGATAGTCCCATATTTAGCACAAACAAGGTCGTAAGGATCAACAGGCTTAGAAAAAAATGTTAATTTAAGGAATCAAATATATAAACTTCATTCTCTTTATTTAGAAGCTAAGCAAAACTACGACAAAACTATGAAATATAAAGTCCTTTTGGGGTTTCTTTAACTGCATAATCAGGGGTTGCTTGTTGTTTGCTAACAACTTTTTACATAAACAGAAGTTGGGAGGCAGAGTAAATATTTTTTTACGTATGAAAACACATGAATAGGAATTCCATATTCTAATCTGAAAGAAATCTAACATGTTGTCTGAAGGATTCCCCACAAAAAACATTTGCCTGTTAAAAAAGAAAGTGACATTCCAGTCCTACTAATAATTCTTCTGACATCTCTGCACTGAAATGACATCTGCTCATTTGTCTTAAATATGTGACAACTCAGAATGCATGATGGTCAGTTTGTCAATAGAGCATGACAATTTAGTGGAACATAACAGCACAGAGCTTGAATGATTTCAACCAAAATTAGACTGTTAGGAAGTTACAACTGGAATTACACTGCATATATATTATCAAACGGCAAATACAATCTATCTAGTTGTATACAGTAATTGTTAGAAATACTTATTAGTAAAACTTTAAGAGTCTATGTTTCATAAAAAATCACTAGATGTAAGATCAGTGAAACTGTGGAATGCATTTCACAGCAATAGAAGTTTTTCACCATCCTCATATCATCATTGGTGATTCAGAACTTAAATCAGTCCAACAGTTTAATTCCCTAGGCAGCCTCATCTCCTCGGATGGTAAGATTGACAGAGAGATAGACAATAGGCTAGCAAAGGCATAGAGTGCTTTGGGAAAACTCTATCCAAGAGTCTGGCCAAATAAACACTTGAAGAAAAGTCCAAAGCTCAGTGTTTCTAGAGCCATTGTGCTCTCTACTCTTTTCTCTGGTTCCCAAGCATGGCTCATCTATGGCCACCACCTACGANGTATTAGTATGCATCTATTATTCTATCATTTCCTTTGTGATAGAAAGTTTTGTGCTGTAAAGCGCACGCTAATCAAAAATGATTCTTTGTGTCCTTGCTACATAAAAAATAAAACTTTCAATGGGAAAAACCCCCATGTATAATATCACGAAAGCATCCTATTGTGAAATCTCATGGACACACGCATATACAGATGGAAATCAACTTCTTGCTTTGCTTCCAAACCACTTCACTATACAGCATTGTATTTTACCAGTGGTAGCAGCAATGTACGAAATCAGTTTTAGCTAACAGGTGCTCTCCAGGCTGTGGACAATTACATCATAAAAATGTATTACAGTGCTCACTCTTGGGAGTAAAGACTTTTGCTATAACAGTGAAATGTATTCTATAAAGTGGAATTTCTAATGGACTTCAACAGAGCTGGTGGCTCGAATGCCTAGTGATAGATCAGGGGTAGTGCCACAGAAGAAAACCTCATAGGAAGGAGGTAATTTACGTAGTAGAAACACTTATGCTTTCCACTGCATATATTTACAACAATAAATCAATTGGACGACGTGTTTCCAGTTTGCATTTGCAATAAGCATTTTTAACTGTTAACATTGTGGGGGTTTTTTCATTATGTAGTTTCGTTATCCACTTGTACTACTGAAAAATGAGAAAATGGAGAAACACAGAGCTGGCAGATTTAAATTGCTCTTAGAGAAGTACTTCAGCATCAAAAATGATCAAGAGGAAATTGTTTATACAACCTTTGCTTTCACCACCTTCACTAACAAATAGTATTAGTAAATGAGTCATGTAAAAGCACTTAAACTCAATTTTGGAAAGGAGGGGAAGAATTTCCTGGTAAATTCATTTTTTATTAAAAGCTATTTTTTTTTAGTCAAGTTGTCATGGTAAAGAATGAAGAGTGTGGAATTTTTTTTGTTTGTTTCTAAACCAAATATTATGAGTGAGTAAAATTAACATTTTTAGGAGATCAGTAACATTGGTTCCCTTCCTGAGGTTTATTCTCTTTTGCAAGAGCACTAAATACCTAACTTAAACAATTATTTAGGTTCTCTGCTTTTAAAAATACACAGAATTTCTTGAACTAAAATGATTAATGGAGAAGGTGTAATTGCATTTTTCCTTGCTTTTCAATTATGTCACACTCTGTACATAACTGTATCAGGATTTCACTGATCTTAAAAATCAGGTCCTTGTGTCAAAAGGTGATTGAAACTCATTTTTTCAATAGATCTGAATGCAGTATCTCATGTGTAGAACTGTTACCATAGCAGTGTAAGGAAATCAGAGGTGATAGCTCTCCATCCAGTCTCTCAGGACACAAGGCAAACAACAACAACCAAGGAATCCTCCAAGATCTAAGTGTGACCTGCCCCTCAATAGAGGACTTGTCAGGGGACATAGCTCTACTCTCCTCAGTCACAAAACTGGCATTTCCTGTGTATTATCAGCTTAGGTAATTTATCAGGAAAGGAAAAGTAATGGCAGATAGAAAGGAGACAGAACAACAACCTACAGTGACAGTTTCCTCAGCCCAGCACACATTCTGTGCACTCTCACTCCTGGTAGANTCCCTCAGCCTGAGTTTAACCAAACTTGTTTGGAAGCTATCATTAAAGTGCACTTTTCATTACGTACAGAGAATTGTCTATTTTATTAAAGAGCTGTTTATTTTTCTCCATTTTTCTGCTATTTGTGTATTTTTCCTCAGCTCCACGTGGCCTGAGGCTGTTCTACCACCCATCCTCATTAGCTCCTTGGCTCATATGTAGGAAGAGAAATCTACCCATTGCCTGAAATGATCCCTTGCAGCTTGCTTTCATTCAGCAGCTGCTCAAGCATCTAGCAGCTACAGTTAGAATGAGCTGGAGCTTTCTACTTCATCTGATGTTTTGGCAAGTGCATTCCCTGACATGGCACAAACACAATTTTTTTCAGGCAAATGACAGAATCCCCAAAAGGTTACTTTGATGTATAAAACATTTACCTCCATATTATTGTTTGCAGTATTGCAGCTATCTGTTGATTAGTTAATGAGAGAGGTGGTCAGAAAAAATGCTTTGGTATGCTTCATATGTCTTGTTCTTTTTATTTGCTTGGGTTTATGCCCTGGATAAGAATCTTCACTCTATAGAGGAATCCTAGATTTCAAAATCTATCTTCTGGTTGGTTTTCTAGCTTATGCATAACATTTATCTCCTAAAGATAGCTCTTGTGGCAGTGAAAAACTGGATTCACATCTCTGAACTACCTTGATTAGCAGCAACTAAAATCATGTTCAGTCATTGGCCACAAGAAGACTTTAAGCCAAACAGAAAGGTGTTAGAAGCAGGAGAAAACCAGCACAGCATTCTGCAGAACAATGTCACAGTATTGTATGTACTTTTGTATCTTCCTATTCCTTTGTTATTGTTACCATTACTCTATTCATTCCCTTTATTAGCAAATTTCCATTCCTTATCGCTATTTAATGCTTACCATAATAAAAAAGTAATTTTGAGAAGAGAATAAAGCTAGAAAAAAAATGGCAAAGTTGCAGAAAACCGGAAACATTGTCAGAAAAGAAGCTGTTACAGTGTTTTAATTACATTTTCTCTCTGATGCTTTTTCCATAATGGCTTGAGTCTTCTTGTGAGAGCTGCATATTTTTTGTGATGAAGTACTGGCTGTCTTGATGTTATTAAGTATTGAAATGCTTTTCATTTCTACTTACTGTGTGTCATGCAGCCACATGCTAAACATCTTAGCAGTGAGCACAAATTCAGAGAGGTCACTGCAATGGCTGGGGACAGAAGGATTTTCATTGGAAAGAAGGAAGCATTTCTCAGCTGCAAATCTTCCTGTCTCCCAGAAATCATCCATTCTATTACAGGAGCATATGGTAGCTGAACCATTTCTAATGAAAGAAAGATTTGCTTTGAAAACACTTAGAGAAATAAACAAAATGCTCAAGGAATATATAACTGTCATCAAAAATATTAGATAGCATAGGAAGGAAGTTTTCTGGCCTTCCTCCTCCTTGTTTCTAGGCAGCCTAGAAGTTGGCTGGTTGGAGGACTGCTGAAGAGGCATGGAATCACTCTGCTGACATTTTATGGCTACAACAATTTCACAGCATTCTACAGAAAAATGTATTAACTTTAATGTTTTGGTTAGTATTCTCTAAACTGGGTCTTTTTCCATAATTTTTGTATTTGCCCACATTTATGAGGTATCTGCTTTCTCTAGTGGTTCAGTTTTCACCACGAAATGCTCAGTGGTGACTTATTTATTAATCTATAAATCCTAAATATTTCAGTCTGTTTCCATGTTCAGGTTTCCTGATGTCACTTTCAGCCAAACTGTGTTGATAATTAATGAAAAAGTTAAAGCATTTCCTAGTTGGCAATAACTAAGTACAAAAATTCAGCTACTGAGGAAGCTGAAGGTCTGACTGCTCTCATGAGACTCATACATGTCAGAAAACCCCAGGAAAGTTCAAAAGCACCCCAAAAAACCCCAGAGAAAAACCAAAGTATAAGTATTTACAATGTGAAGAAACTTCCCAAGTTTTCCAGAAAAGTTCCATGCCATGGATGAAAGTCATGGGAGAGAACTTGCAGATCTCATTACAGTTGTTCTCTTTACTTTCTCTTCAGGGAAAGCAATCACTGAGAATGAATAGAAAACAATGCTGGGTTTTGCCTGCTGTCTCTGGTGTGTTGCAAAATGCATGTGTATTCATGAGAAAATATATTAAAAGACACTTCTCAAGAATAAAATCTAAGTTTGGGAAAGCAATAAGTAAAGAAATGTTAGATGAGAGCAGGAATGGTTGCCATTCCACAGATTTCTTCCAGTCCCACTACAGAAACATCAGAAGACAGACTATGGAGAATCTCTTCAAACCTTATAAATATGGTTTCTACCAGGCTAATATACTTTATGTTTCTTTCAGAGAAGGGCACTATTGCTGTCCCTGATGGCTGAAATCTAATAGTCAGGTCAGGTTTCACAGCAGTGAGGAGGTAGCAGCCTCTTAGGGATGCACAACTACCACCA
Source organism: Bucco capensis (assembly GCA_013396975.1). Lineage (NCBI taxonomy): Eukaryota > Metazoa > Chordata > Aves > Piciformes > Bucconidae > Bucco > Bucco capensis. The sequence continues at coordinate 178,645 of VWZO01014396.1, forward strand.
TAAAAGTGAAATATAAGTTAAAATCAATAGCAAGAATTACACTTGGAAGCAAATGAAGCACTGGAAGCAAATTAAGTTTATAGAGTTCTAATTTAACGTTCACCATGCAATAAGCTCTGCAGAAAGTACATTAAGGTTCAGCCTAGAGGTGACAAAGATATAGCTGATTTTAGTGAAGTCTATATTCAAGACAAATGGTCAAGACTCCCTGGAGACTCAAAAATGAAAGGCTGGGCACTTGCCTGTTCAGATAGCTACAGAGATCCCCATAAAGGGAGATGGAAACAGGTAAAAGTTACCTCCAGCCTTTTCTACAACAACCATGGACATAATCTTTCAAAATCTGATCAGGGAAATCAATGTGACAGAAAAATATTCACACAGAAAAAGTGTTTTGCACAAAACTGTGGGAAACATTTCTTGCCTGCTCCAGGTGGTTGCTTCCTAAGGAGTTCAGTCTCTTGAGTTAGAGCTTTGGGCCAGCATCTGGCTCAGGGTCAAGCTTCCCCTGTCTTTCCAGACCTATTCCACAGAGAGAAAACAAAACACAGAAAGATAAAATTACTTTTTGTTCATTTTCCTTACCAAGATTGGAAACAGAGTATCTTGCCCAGAGGAATCATTTTATGGCTAAGGTGGAAAAAGCCCATACAAAACTCACTAATGTTGTTTGAACTTATGGTCCCAGGTGTGGCTTACTTATAGATGTTTTCTGCTAGGAAGGTAGCATACATGAAATCAGACTCCTCTGGGAATTGAGAACCCAAAAACATACAACACAAAACAACTCCACAGATGATAGCTAGTTACTACAATTTATGGTTACAAGAAGTCTAAGAAATTCAATGCCCACCAGTCTTCTAGGCAAAAATAATTCGCATGCCATCAGCATTGTACAAGTCAGAGTGAGCAATTCCATCCAACAAGTTAGCATTTTAGCTTTCTGTGAGGAGCAGGGGGCATAAGAGAAGGTTGTTTGGATCTTTCTGCTGTTGAATTTCTACTGTCTGCCTTCATCACATTGCCTTTCTACAGAGCCACTAATAAAAAGGAACACAAACCCTATCCTGAATTGCACATGATTCTCCATTTATATCTGGGTTTTAGGAACAAGCCACAGGATGAAATTTCTGTCACATCCAAGCACCAGCCTTTGAAGGGTTGTTTCAATTCAACAGAATGTCTTACATTTTTTTTTTCTTGATGTGTTTTGTGCTTTTTCCCCTTCCCCAACACTCATAACAAAAATATAGGAATAGAACATAGTAATCTAAGGGCTGATATTTATTCATTTTGGCATGTCATCTAAATATGTCATTTAACTGCCACAGGAAAAGAAAAAAAGAAGCCTTAGTGAAGTCTGTGCTCAATTGTACAGCTGTTGTGGGCACAGGCAAGGTGTTCTCTCCATGTGTGCACATGAGGAATTCCAGTCATTTAAACCCACACCGTCAGCATGATTAAGTTGTTGCATTAAAAGCTACAAAAGTCCTCCTGTTTCAAATTGTTAATAACATACTAGGGATTTGAGGCACTATGAAAAGCAATACACAGAAAGTCAAACAGCCTGGGTAGTGGTGAAGAGGAAGCTAACACATAAATAAATTACTTGGGCAGGCAAAGAACAAATCCACAGAGAGAGGTGGTAACATATTGTCAGAAGACAGCTTCAGGCAAAATAGGTGAAAATCACAAAGAAAAGACATGAAGCACAGAAAGGGAAACAAAATTGCAGAGGAGTAGCAAAAGCAAAGGCTTAATAGTTATTCTGACTAGGACAAGTTGACAGCATGCCAAAAGAATTAGGATCTAATCAGTCTGTGAGGCTGAAGACTGTTTGGAAGAAAAAAAATCAGATAAATGGAATAGATGAAAAAAAAAAAAGGCAAAGGAACAAACTGATTTTGAAGGGAATATTATGTTCCTGCCAAAAGTCTCCTGCCACAAAGTGTAAGATGGACAGTTTCTATGGGCATGTGACAGCTGGGTCATAATCTCCTCCTCATGCACTGATAAGGTTGCAGCCATTTGTAAGATAACCTCTTGAAGATACAGGACAGGGCTTGTCCAGCTCCAGGGAGCAGGCTAAACAATCCATGGACAGGAGCATAAGCAGACACAGCTAACTCAGCAGGAAAATGAACCTATCAAATTATGTCACCTTACTAAATGAGAGGAGATGGAGAAAGTGTAAATATCAGTTGCACTGCATTGGTAAAAGTGATGATATTTTGCTTGCTGATGGATCTATACAGTTTTCCATAGCTTTTAATATTACATCCTTGTAAAAGCATGAAATGAAAACTAATTTAACTTCAGTAGTTATTTACCTTCAGCCCTGAATCCACTGCCCAATTCCAAATGATCTTCTTGGAAAACTACGACTGATTTCAGGATAGCCCAAGAGGAATTGTAAAAGCAATTGCTTTGAGATTTGCATAACCTCTGAAGAGAAATACTATCATTAAAAACCTCTGAAGAGAAATACTATCACTAAAAACCTCTGAAGAGAAATACTATCACTAATGGTCAAGTCATGAGCTACAAGTGGAAACAGAGTTGTTGGCCATGACACAAAAGAAGGCCAGAGTCACCTAAGACACTGAGACAGTATGGCCTAGCAAGAGTCTGTGCTCAGACTCTGCAGATCATGCTACTTTCATTTGGCTGCCTAACTCTAAGTCTAAATTTACAACTGATTTAGCTTTTATAGTCACACACTTTGTGACTAGAAGAACAACTAAAACATACAAGCCCAGATTCTTTGCTGAAATTTAAAACCACCTCCAAACTACAGGAGTTTGCTTTGATCATGTCTCTTTTGACAAAATTAAATGATCAAAGCATGAAGAGATGTTAATTATTTTCTATGACACTTCAATTTTATGGCATCTCAGATATTACTCTGCGGTGAAATTAATTAAAACAATGACATATTAACAAATAAAACATTTTAACAACAGTAAGTACCATGCAGCCCTGCAGTACAATTTTACTGTAGCTAGAACCAAGCCAGAAGCTTCACACTGGATTTGTGAAGCCTGAGGACTTAGGCTTGTCAGATTTGCTCTATCTGAGCTCCTCTTGACCTACTGCAGCTTTGCTTTACTTGTTTGAGCTGCAACAGCAATTTCTTTAATTGAGTGCACCAGAAAACAAAGAACTAGTACTTCATAAAAGTGTAAGGCAACATATAATCTAAATTCCAATGCCACATGGAGCTGCAGACCTATAAGGAAAGAGGAAGGTATAAAAGCACATTTGTAAATGTATTAAAATGACCCTGAGTGGATCCTGGAGGAAGACAAAGCCATCAGCATGAATAACTTGGTAATTCTCCTTGTGGAGGAGATGCTGCCAACTCACTATGATAACTCCACTGCCAGCACCAGTGTGAAACCTCTAGCCTTAGGGTCCTGAGGAGCTGGGGAAGGGCAAGCACAGGGCCAGGAAAAGGGCTAGAAACCAAGCAACAGGCATAGCCAAATTGTAACTGCATCACTGTCATTTCCTTTTCTGGACTAACAATGATGATTTCAATTATTCTAATACACTTTTGGCCTTACTTACCACAAACAACATTGTGTAAGAGATGCAAATTTACAGTTACCTTCCTTATGATTATAAACCATGATAGTCCCTTTATAAAGTTACATTAACTGCTAAACTTCCAAAGAATGGTCCTGTGTATTCCAGCTGGTGCTGGAAGTACTGAAAGGGAGCTTCCTGAGCAAAGTTATGTTTCACTACATGTGATGTGGATCCCTTAGTTAGGAGCAGGAGGAATGACCTGGTAAGTTGAAAAATATTCATTCCTGTTGCCTTTCAAGAAGGCATCTCCCTAAAATGACTCTTCAAGGAACACTTGGAAGTATAAGCAAATATAATCATGCTTTTTTATTCTAAAGGTGATAGATACTGAAGAGTTACTCTAAGCTGTATATGTAATTTAGGGCTGAAAGTAGAGGGTGGGAGCTAATAGTCCTTATTTTTCTTAGAAAAGAATCTCAGTGAAAAATAAAAAAAAAGAGATTCTTATGGATTTTGCATGCACATATTAAGTTTAAGCTCCCAAGATGACTCAGTATACATTAAGTTGTTAAATCCCCTTGCAGCATGTAGTGTTTTCTGCATATCTGTTATGCTTTACCTGGCCTTCTAGGAAAAAACTAGATTTGCTCTACAGCTCAATTGAGGATCCAGCACCCCAAAACCATCATTTCTTTGAAGATTTGCTGCCCATGATCACTACTTGCTGCCTGGAATTGCTACCCTCTGTTTACAGCTTTGGGGATCTTTTTTTTTTCCCTATAATAATATTATTTGAAATCCTGAAAACAATATTTCAAAATCTGAATTGTGTTAGGTTGGAGATCATTGATCTTTGGGATTATTAGAGCTAGAAAGCAATTTTAAAGGTCACTAGGTATCTTGTGTCAGTGATAACTTCTCCAAATAGAGGAGCCTGAAACAGTCCACAGTCCCAACTGTAGTACTAATGGCTAATTCTAGTCCCACTTTCATTTCACTGACACTTTGCAACTTAGCAGATCAGCACTGGAAATGAGAGTTTCAGATACTTGTGAAAGAAATAAAATACATATTTAACCAGTATTGATTTATGTGGGACAAATAATTGCTAAGACTATATACACATCCTTTTCATCTTGATGCCAAAGATTTGATTCAATCAGGTCTATATTATTTATTATTATATTATATTATTTTTTCCATATTTATTTTTTCATTAATATCATTATTCCTTCCAAGCCATAGATGTCTATCAGCAGGAGCAGGCAAGAGGTAAGCAAAATAGATATAATGGATTTGCCACTGATGGCATTACCTTATATATATCAAATATGGTTACTGAACAAATCACTGATTGCTTTAAACTCACCAGCCTACTTTTTAAGGCTGACCTTTGATCATTTGTGGAAACCTGTGGATTTGTATGTGAATTTTCCAGCTAGCCCACCTGCATCAATAGATTAGTACAGAGTCTGTAAAATATTAACAATAACCCCTGACTAGCAGTTTTTTCTCTTCTCCCTTCATCTTTCCCTCTTTTCTCCCAAATATACAAGCACTTGGATTTTATCATTTCTTCATATACATCATGCTGAGATCAAAAGCAATTTAATGTAGTGCTGGTGTTTATACAAAAGGATAGTTGAGGCCACTTTGATATCCTAGACAACATCTTCCTGTGATTCAGTTGTAGATCATTTCCATGCACTGAACAGCAATTTAAATGGGGAAAAAAAAAATCAATCCTAAAACTCTACACATATACAGACATAAAGGGTAGGATTTATCTTACTGCTTTTAGATGATGATACAGTAGATGTCTGCACCTTTGCAGGGCTTGTCAGCTGTGCACTTAAGGGAGGGCTGGAGTCACTGTGCCAAGGTGATTCATCTGACCTATTTGAAACATCTTTCTCAGGGACAGAGGAATCACCTGAGGGAACTGCTCAGAGCTCCCCATCTGCTCTAAGGGGCTCTCTGTACACAGCTTAAACCTGAGCCTGGACAAGAGGAGACTCAGAGGAGACCTCAGCAATGCTTAGAAATATGGGAAGGGTGAGTGTGAGGAGGAGAGAGCCAGGCTCTGCTCCATGGCATCCAATGGTAGCACAAGAGGGAATGGGAGCAAGTTGGACCACAGGAGGTTTAGTATTAAGCTGAGGAGAAACTTGTTTGCAGTGCAGGTGCCAGAGCACTGGCCCAGGCTGCCCAGGAGCCTGTGGAGTCTCCTTGTCTGGAGCCATTGCAGAGCTGCCTGGACACATTGCTGTGTGAGCTGCTCTAGGTGATGCTGCTCTGGCAGGGGGGTTGCACTAGATGAGCTTTCTAGGGCCCTGCCAACCCCTGACATTCTGTGATTCTGTGAGGGCATGAAACCCACCTCAGCTACTTTAAATTAAAACAAGAGCATTATTTATATATTATATTAAAGAAAAGGAAAAACTAAGCATACAATTTTGTTGTTACTAGAGTGAAAACAGATTAGAATCATGGAATCATAGATTATGGTGATAGCTGTCTACTATAAATTAATGGAGAGCAATATTTTTGAAGCAATAACCTATTACTATTTCTTAGAATACGTAGTTTCAATCTTGAGGTGTTTACCTGTCCTCATAAAACTCATTTACTCCATAGTATATATTTCAGATCCCATTTTCTTCATTATTGCTGTCCTATGTGTGACTGTGGGGCTATTATCAGTCTGATTTTTCAATGGCTTTTAAAACAAAATGGTGATTTAAAATACACAGAGCTAGTGCATCTTACCTCCTCCACGCTACAATGGGAATTGTAGATCAAGGTTTTCCTGTGTTGAACACCAATTCTGCTCAAGAGAAAGCAGAACCTGTTCAAGACAGCACTGTAACTTTGGTTCTTTATCTGCTACCTCAGGATCACCACAAGGCATTGGACAATGAATCGTGCATGACAAGCAATGGGGAGAAATAGAGGAATAAATGGATTGTATGCACTCAGAGTGGGTAGATCTTAGAGCTGGGGAATGCTTTTAGGCAGCAGTGACACTTTCAGCCATTATTTCCCTCCACTTTTTTGGGTGGTCAGAGCACAAGCCAAGGTTAACTGCCTAGCAGAATTGCAGTGTTTATAGCAATGCATGTGTCTGTCCCCTAATGTTATTTAACAGCAAAGTGCACTGCAGGAAGAGAGACTTCTCTAAGCACACTCCTACATTACCCTTTGAGTCCTCCTTTTAATGAGCCATCTTTTCATAATGATCATTAATAGAGTATTTACTTTGATGACTAGATGCTCACCATGAGGTATGAGAAGCAGCTCCAAGGAGTCTAAAATTTCACCAAATATAATCAAATAAATATAATACAATCATACTAGGAAAAAACCCAATCTTTTTCAACGTACAACCCTAAAATGAGATGTTTTGCCATTAAAGTCACTAGTCTAAGTTCCTCACCCACCCTTCCTTACAGAAGAGCTCTGATGACAATATCTTTGGAGCATTCTGACCCAAGTTGTGATAGGAGGAACAAATAATGGTGATGATGAACAGCAGCTCTAGGCAAGCATGCCAAGTAATGCCCAGAAAGCACCTTGAACAACTGCTGAAAGATGCAGGGAACTTGGAATAAACCTCTTCTGAGCCTTAGGTAGCAGTGCCCCACTAGGGCTACTCAGATGCTTACAAAAGCTGTAGGGCAGGATTGGGGCAACTCATGCAGCAACATAAACTATTGGGCAGCTGGGTATTCATTTTCTTATACTGTATTCAGTTTTCTATAGTCCATTCAGGATTCTGAATGAGTTAAAAAAAACACCCAGTATGTTGCATTCACAAGTCCACAATTAAAATGCATACTTGGAATAGCAGATTTTAGTTCTGGTCTTTCCTAGCATGTCTGTGTTTCTGTGGCAGTGCTCTTTTAGCAACATTTGTGTATACAAAATATATCTACCTAGCTAAACACCCAAAATCTGTTCAGCTTTTTTATAAAGCAAAAATAAAGATGGACCAGGAGTGTAGTTTTTGGAGGAATTACACATTTTAGCAACTTAATGCAGTGGTTTTAATATCTGGCAGGATTTCATTGAACTGTAGTTCAGTTCCACAGATCTCACAGAGTATGAAGGAAATAGAGAAATGTTGGTTTGTTTTTTTCTGTAGCTGAGATGCTGTTTACCTTTTAATCATGGATGAGTCTTTGATTCATTTAAGTCATCCACAAACAACACCCTGTCAAGTGGCCATCCACTGAGAGCAGTGCTACATGCAAACTCAGGCTGGGGAAAAACCCCTAATTCCTCAAGGTACATTACCAAACCAAAAAAAAAACAACTAAAGGAGCAATTGAAAGCTTCTTATTTAACATGGCTCCTTGAAAAACTGCCAGGCTGTGTAAAGTGAATGCAGGAAGATGTTAAAGTTGGTTTACTGTGACAGAGCACTGATATTTCCACTCTGTATGGTGGATCATCCTGGGATCACACTCCTGAGGATACACTGGGTTAGGATGCAGTAGGCAGACCTGCTGCAGCAAAGAATCAGCTTTGACTAATGAGCAGAATAGGAAAAAGAAAACAAGATCTGACAGTTCCTTGATACTAAATGGTGTGACCTAAGCCCATAGCTGTCAAGGTTTTTGCACTGCCAGAAGGGAGATTTGGGGGGTTTGGAGCAAGAGAAACAACTATAATGATTTAGGCTTAACCTCAGCAGTGCCCTGAACCATTATTTAATGATGATTCACCTTGGAGTATGCTAGTTAAATATTTTGATAAATGGAGAAAATAAAAGTTACTGGTCCCAACAGTTCCACTGTACATAAATAAAAGAAATAGTTGATACAACAGCATGAAAAGGCAGGTAGGTAGCAAATAATTATTCCCCAGGTGACAGGAAATAAAATGGGCAGTGTAAATCTACTAAAAGGTGTAATTATCTCCAGGTACCAGGCCCACACGAGACATTATCTAGCATCTGTAAAAAACATAGCATTGTTTATTTTCCACCAGTTGCATCCACAGCAAATATTGCAGCAAATAAGCAATTATTGCACAAGGAAAAAAAAAACCAACAAACCAAAACCAGAACTACCATCCAAGATTTGTGTAAAAGTATTAATTAAGAACCAGTATGACGTGTTGGACTCACTGGGCAAGGAGCTCAATTAACTACACATGGTATACTTCAGGAAAGGTACAACTTCCATGTGCTCAAAGGTACAGGGAGAATATTCTGCTGTGCTGCTGACAAGCAACAAGTAACCCAGGGCCCTTAGCACAGCTGCCTTGCTGTCCTCTGTAGCACTGCAGTGATGATAATGATGACATCCTGCACAATGCCAATCATGTCCATCAGGCCTGGCACCTCTCCCATCTGCCCAGCATGGGGAGGTAGGCTACAAACACCTTGCATGTTAAATCAGGCATGCTGCAATATTCATAAGATGAGGTGCAGAGCTCCAAAGAAGATGCCAGTCAAGGAAGGCAAAAAGCAAATTGAGTTTTGTGCCGATGTGGAAACAGAGACATGATTCTAAGTGACATCTCTCAAGGTCTGCAGATGAGAGAGGGCATGGATCTCCTACCAGGGGAAGCTCTGTGTTCAGCTGCTTGTGCCTAGGAAATCAGCAGCATTTACATGTTCTGAAGGAAAAAAAAAAGGAGCTTTCAGGAATAAATGTCAATAAACAGGCTAAAGAGTACTTTAAATGCTGAGAAAACAGTATCGGAGAATTAAAAAAACCCCAAACCCTGTTGTCTCCTTTCTCTCAGTAAAATACAAAACTAAACAATGAATAGAGAATTTCACCCTGAGTGAAAGAAATTTCAAACCTGAGTTCAGATACTTGCATTTCATTTTCAGGCTCTTGCAATGGATGTCAACTGAAGTATCTCAATCTAGCCTTCTTCCAGTGCTCCTAAGCACACAGACATCTTTCCACACTAGACTATATATTTCTTCATGATGTATATGAAGAAATGATCAAATTCATGCTATGATTTAGAGTGAAGTCTTGGAAAAGAAGCTTGCAAAGCTTTTGATATTGCAAGGAGCTCTTGCTTGGCACAAGATGGGTTTGACTTTTATTTACCTTTACTGCACAAGGTATTTTTATAAACAGAAGGATATGTGTGTTAAGCACTTTACAAAGAATAATCCTGTAAACTGGGGTCTTGGTCAAAATGTGAATACTAGTCTAAAAAAAGGCATGATATTTGCAGAATTCCAAATTGTAACAGTTAAATATTACAATCTCTTAATCAGGAAGGTTCCAAAGCATTCTGCCACTTTACTCTGCTCTGGGGAGACCTNTTACTAGTCAGCAATTAATTGCACTTAAGACCTTCACCTTACAAAGCCAGCTTATCCATGTTTATGGATGCTGGGAATGGAGATGTGGCTAAGTAATAAACCCATTATTGGTACTCTAAAAAGTACACCTAGTGTGTTTATGTAACATCAATTAACTACATGTTTTTTGAAGAATGCCAGCTTGACAAGTCATTGACAAGGACTGGAAAGTAAAGCCTCAAGAATATATGAGACATGACAGAGGCAGCACAAGTTCTCCAACCCTTCTTTCCCAATAAATACTCTTCAACCCTGACTTTTCCATATACTATGGAAAAAAATTGATTTGCTATGCCTGCTCCCCAGTTGTTATCTGTGAGTGACCACCAGCAGCCCTGCTGGCTAGTGCCAGTTTTGACAGTGGATTATGTCATGAAATGACATTTGGGTTTTGTCCTTGCTCAATAGCAAACAGTCTTAAGGAAGTGGGTCACAAAACAAATTCCTGGTATAGGAAGGTGGCAGAGTTTTATAGGCAAACAGCTTTAATCTGTCCTTTTCTTTTAGGTTATGTTTGCTTACCAGGGGGAAAGAAGAGCAGGAGGGAAAAAGTTTACCTGCCTGAAAGGAAGGAGCTTTTGTACTGAGTGGAAAAAGATGTGATTGCCTGAAAGGAAAAGTGCCTATTAGAAAGAAAAAAAATAAAGATTGCCTTAGAGAGGAGTTTATCTACTTGCTTCAAAAAGCCTGCCTGCTTCCAAAAAAAGAATTTACCTGCTAGGATTCAGCTCTCCAACTTTTTTGCCAGGTGCTGGAAAGCAAAAGGCTGAAGCAAGGTCTGTACTCATTCCTTCTGCCAAAACAAGGCCAACAATTAACTGCTGCACAAGAGCCTCTTTAGTTTTAAAATCTACTCTGCTTTACTCACAGATTTCAAGGCAATCCTGGAAAGTGAAGGTGCTATGAGAAGTGCTCATCTTTTCATCTTTTTTTTGTACTAGGTTTAAGAAGGGAACAGAGTCTGGAAGTTATTCATCACTTACAAGGCATAACATGAAATTTCCTTGTGCTTTTGAAGTGATTCTCCTGAATATAATTGACTAAACTGATTAAAGCAACTGCTGAAAGTCTTCCAACCAAGGTCTGAAAAATGCCTTCCTGTGAACTGTTTCATATTTCTTCTTGCATGATCTCCTTATCAGGCTGTTCAGTGTTGTATCCTGGGAAAAGGAGGATTTCTCAGGAAATGGGATTCTCTCTCCTCACCCTTTCTGCAGCTGACACCACGGGCTTGGCTCTTTTGTTTTTACAAGTGGGCATTTTATTTTTGAGAACACGTTTCATCTGCAGCCTGTCAGACTACTTATTTTTGGCATGTCTTGTTGTCAAAGTTTTATGCAAAATGAAGAATATTTTCTTAAGATAAAATCATCTCAAGAAGCCAACTATACAATTACATTCTTGGTGCAAGGAAAACACCTATGAGGGTTTTTAATACCACACTCCCCCTACTGAAGCATGCCTTTTTCTCACAGATGAGAATTCCACAGGCTCACAGAGTGGTTGAGGATGGAAGAGAGCTCTGGATTATCTTGTCCAACACTCTGGCTCAAGTGGGATAACCCAGAACAGGCCACTCAGGAGCATCTCTAGACAGCTACTGAGTATCTGCACAGATGGACACTACACAGCTTCTCTGGGCAACCTGTGTCACTGTTCACTCACCTGTATATACATATATATACACACACATATCTGTTTTATAGGTTTTTTAATATCAATAGAGATCTATTTTATGTATTTAAATATGACAAAATTCATGCTTTGTATGCCTATGTGTTTACACATACTATATATTTTTTTCTGCTTTCTCATTAAAAGAAAACAACCACAAGCCACCTTACACTGACCCCTGAACCTAAGAGTGTTTTTAAAGAAGAGCCTCTATCCATATGAATCTTTAACAAGTCCTTGGGAAAAGGAAATACAAATGAATGCTTCTTTTGCTGTTCACTAGTGCAGCTGATGTGCATTCACCTTTGGCTTCTCTGGGTGAGTGTAGTCCTAGAGCCTCATGTGCACTTAGCATAATAAACAGGCATTGATATACAAGCTTATTTTCTACCTCAAGAAGAGTCAAAATCAGAATGTTGTTTTTTTTCAACAAACATGCATTCATGTTCAAAAGTGACTATTCCCTTTAATTCTCTCTTTAAAGCAAGACTAGATTGGTTAGAGCATTACTCTGTTGGTGAATGCCAGTCTAGAAGGGGCAAATGAAGCTTCCTTTTTGCTGACACCTCTCAGGTCCCAACCAGAGGAACTCCTTAGAGCTGTGCTGCTGAAATGCTTAACTGGAAACAGGATTGTACAAGAGGTGGCAATGTGAGTTTTAGAATCAATTTTAAAGCCTCTTAAAAAAAAAAAAAAGGCATAAGCCTGTGGAATACTTGCTACTTTATTATATTTATCTATATACTTTTAGACACTATGTTATCTATTCATAGTTCAGCAGGTATGCCAGGCTCATCAGTTTCCAAATTATTTGCTGGCTTCCTGGCACACCTCTTAGTTATTTTTATCTGATCTTTCAAATAAATTACCAAATGCCTTGAATTGCATGATTAGTCCATTATGTATTCTGTTTATTACAATTATATGAACTTTTGATTAACCTCCATAAGTTTCATGAATAAATTACCTGGATCAGGGGAAACTGCCAGTTAATGTTACAATGTTCCAGTGGGGAGTTTCCAGGAGATTAATCTGCCTTTTTTTAGAGGCAGCTTTTTTCATCCCAGCTTCCTTTAAAAGGAATAGATGCTGCTGCTGCTGCTCAGCTGTGATGAAGAACATGTGAATATATTTGCAGCCCACTCAAAGTGAGTGGGTGCCAAATTTACTCACAGAATCACATCTTTGGAAGATGATTTGTGCCCTTTTAAATATTGATGGCACAGTCACTCTAACATGATGATGATAAATTGTGCTAATCATAGTGAGCCTCCCAAGCCCTACTATATTCCAATCCTGCACCTTCTGTGCATGCTGCTGAACAATTCTGTCTTAAGAAATCTCAAGAACTTTTCTACCCTCCACAATACAACTATCAGGAAGAAGACTCACTGAGGCACTTTTAGAAGGGGATCAAGAAATGAGAAGAAACATAGTGGGGATCTAGTCTTGCACAGAGGAAGGTGTTTGCTGGAGTAGGTAAAGAATGGGAAAAGACCAAGACAGCAACTTGCCTACCAAATTCATCACACTCAACATCTGCTTTGTGTTGTAGGATCAGCAAGAGATGAGAAATGGGAGAGCTTTCTGTTGGTGCTGCTGTTCCTATAGCAAATATAGGATATTTCATCCCTGCATTAGTTAACCTTTACTGATCTTAGAAGGCAAAATGTGTTCAGTATTTCTTAAATGACCAATACACAAGGTCCTGTAAGGTCAGAATAGTCTGTGGGTTCAGTTCCATTTTGATGGAAAACTACTAGGAATCATCATCTAAAGAGCCTGGGCTATAAATATTATTAACATACTGATTATATCTTTTCCTATGCTGCTTTTTTTTTTTTTGTAGGAGATAGACAGAGATGGTGCCAAGTGCTCTGACTAGCTGGCAGAAACAGAAAGCTGGATGAAAACCAGCTGGTTGCTGCTCAGACTGGAAAGAGAGATGGCATTCAGGAATAAGATATTGCACCAAACTACTCCTGAAGTTTTGTTTGTTTGGTTTTTTTATATTAGACTCAAATTTCTGTGGCAGTCACAGATCTATTCGGGGTCAGCTTTCCAGAGAAAAAGGTAACACTGCAGATCAAACATTTTTTTCTCTTGTGGATGACTATAGTCAGAACAATTGTATTTCCTTTCCTGTGATGTGTAACCACAGATGTCCCAGGATGTCTAAAGTAGAGGAAAAAGTGCTAGGGCCAAGCACCACAGTGACATTATTCTTCTCAGTGAGCACCAGGGTGCAAGAGGACTGAAGGCAAGGGAGAACCAGGAGACTTAAATGATAATAAAAGAGCAGAGATGAAAATTGAAAGCACTATTTTAATGATCAACAGTGTATCAGTTCATATGTGCTAGGAAACAAACAAAAGAGATAAGGAAAGGAAGTTTTTGAGGTGTTGCAAGAATAAGGTTTAAAGTAAATTCTAGAGGACAGATGGTAAGGTTGTAAAAGGTGTTTTCTATGAGCTAAAGTCAGTGTAAAGAGGCATAAATTTAAGTAAGAGAGCTATTTATTATGAAAACTAACAATGCATGCAGTTGAAGTTCATTGATATTTCTTTAGAGCAAGCTAGGCAAATAATGTAAGCAATATATAGGATACTGTGAGCTTCTTGGTGTAATTTCCTTCTGTTTCCCAGAAACAATAAAATAATACACAGGAGTTCTTTCCCTTTCCTCAGAGCAGTGACATTTCATAAAAGGTAAAGCAATGCTGCACCTAGTGACTTCCCTTGTCTATTTACAAGAGGAAATGTCATCAAGCATTCAAAATGTCACTACCTGCTGGGATGACATCACCCAAATGCTCCTTCCCCTTCCCCTTCGGATGCTGAGGCTTGCAGCAGCAAACTGCAATCTGCTTAAGGATATCATAGCAAATGGCACTGTGATGAAAACCTACACCAGATGAATTGCAGAGCAAATACATTTGCCAGGAACAAAGACATTTTCTAAGGAGCACAAACAAATGTTCACTAATGTTGTCTGCCTCTTAAGCCAATTATTGCTGCAACACAGGCAAAGAGGTGCTGTGTCTGCTCCTTAAGCCATCTTGTTACAGTCCTTTAAGAGTGTCATGTACACACAGAAGCATATTTGTAATCTTTAGTCTAAGTACACTTCACCTTAATTGCATCACCTTATGAAATCATATAAACAAGACTTTTGTATTTGTGCTAGAGATTTTCACAAGCTGCAGAACTGATTGTTGCTTATGAATTCCACAGAGTACCTTTGGTGGGTTTAGGAACCACAGGTCTGGTTTATTTATTATATGGTATAAAATAGGCACCATTGACAAAATCTGAGTTTCTTTTCTGTCCTTAAATTTCTGCTGGATTCATAGCCTGGTGTTTATTTCTTGCCTGCACTTGAACTTTTTCCTGATACCTAGTGAAACATAAATCCTAAAACCAAATAGATCTCATAAAGAAACAATTTGATACGTATTGCCTACTTTCTTCATAATTAAACATTCCTCTCTCTCTCTCTATATATATATATATAGGAACAAAAGGTGCTTAAACCAAAAATAACAACAGTATCCTTTCCCATTTTAGTTTGTTTTATCCAAGAGAGACAAACTGGTTCTTGTAGCCTAAAGGACTTGCACACACATGCATAAAACTCAAAAAGAAATCTAAATTGCAACTGTAGTAAGATGTTAAATAAATAAATATATCACAAAGATGGTTCTTCTAATCATCCTAACTTGCTGCTGTTGATCTTACACCATTATTATGGCAACAAGCCTCAGAGGCCTTTTGAATACTGAGGCTCTCCAATGCAAAACAGTATGATAGATACCAGTTCAAGATTTTTAAGCCCCCCAAACAAAACATGCAGTGAGTTTCTCAGTCCTTCCACCAAAATAATAGTTGTTGGGGATATGTTTTTGCAAATTCTCTGGTTTCCATTAGCTGGAAAAGAAAAGCAGTGACAGTGAAGGCCAATTGTGCTCAGCTTTAACTAAAGGATCTGAACACTTACCCAAAGTCATTCAGTAAGTCAGTGGCAGGGCTGACTGCAGCCTTCCCTCCCTCTTCTGTGCTTCCAATATCACAGACAGTTCCTTCACTTTCTCAGATTAGAGAGATTTCCAGGCCAGCAAGATTCCCTGGAGTTCAGATGTGTTGAGAGCCAGTGCACAGCTTATCTGAATCTCTATATTGCTGAAGATTTCATAGCGCAAGGTTACAAATTTATTCTTAGTAGCTGCCCAACTTGTACTGTGAGTCAGAAACCTCAAGTCAAACCAAGTCTGTGAAGCTATCAGAGAAATCTGAGATTCCTAAATAACTCCATTAGCATCAGTGAGTAGGATGCATTTTGGGGGAGATATATATAATTTCAAATTCCTCTGAATATTCCAAAGTTAAATGAGAACTGTTCCCTAGGGATTAACTGAGGAACCATATTCCTATCACTTTCTTCAATTATATCTTTACCAGGGTTTTTTTGAACATTTTAGCCTCTCATGCTATTTATAGGGAACACTTCTTAGTGTTCAAACTAACATGAGGATGCAAACACCCTGGTCCCAGAGATGTTTGCCACTGTTAGCTGAAGCAGCACTCTACATGTGACACTAAAACACTAAGATTGCATATACTTAATGCCAACAGCAGAGGTTTGCTCACAGTATGGAAAAGTAAGGAAAAAAAAAAATCAAGAAGAAATCAAAGTAAAGACAAACCAATACACTTAAAACCTTAAAATAGGATTTTAAACACTTTAAAATCTTTTATCTTTAACTTTAAAAAACTTTTTAACTTTAAGTTAAAAACACTTAAAATAGGATTTTTGAATATTCAAACTATTAGAATGGTCTTTTCAATGACTTCCATGCAACTGAAAGACTTTATATTGCAAATGCAGTATATATGAGCTATCATCTTGCAGGAAGGTTAAATATTGAAAGATATCCACATTTCAAGGCGATTACTTTTAGATTACTAATAAATGACCTGGGCATTTTGTATATATGAAAGATTTATTATTATACTAGCTTTCAAGTTAGTTTTCCTTTACAGAAGAGCTCAAGAAATCTGGACAAATAACTTACCTACCTCTCAACTATTTATTTCTTAGTTTATAAAGTCTGTATTTATTCATCTTGAACTAAACTAATTCGGGGAAACAAGTGAACTATTACCACTTGCACAATTCCAGCTAAAAAGCTTTCACATCCAAACCAAACCCACATCTTCTGAAAGTTTCCCAATCATTCAAGGGTAAAATAAAGTACCATTAGCCTTAATAATTAAGGAAATCATTAGAGCAATGTCTGTCTTGCACTACCTGGGAAAACTGTGCTCTGGTTGTCATGATCTAGATGAACCCAGTTTCTCTCATGGAAAGATCCAAGCAGACAATCCTCTGGATCACCATTTCCATGAAGACAGTTGCTCCCAAACTCCCCAGGGTCTCCAATCTGAGCAGTTAGCAGGGCAGATATACAGGATGTATGGGAAGGTCATCTGTCCTGAAATACAGCCCTAATCAGAAAGAATTGAGAACACAAAATTAAAAATTCATCCTATTAAACAAACACTTGTTTCAGCTACCTTATTTTCTACTGGATAATTGCTTTTACATTTGCTTGTAATTTGACATTATTGAATGAACATTTGATAAAAAGATACTGAGTTTTTGTATTGCAACTATTGAAAGAAATGAGCTGGGTGGGAATAACTGAGCCATAACTGATTCTCACTCACTCTCTCTGGTAAGACACAGCAGTACGTGGGCTGTCTGAGAGAGGAAATCATACTCTGAAAGTACTGCCTCAAGAATTGTACTTATTTCAAATACATAATATAGCAAATAAATGGTTTAAATCTGCCAGACTGACACCCTGCTCAGGTGCCCAGGGCTCCCACGTGCAGCTGGGACATTTAGCATTTGGCAGCGCTCCGTGCTTTCCTAGGCAAGGTCTGGCTCTTCCCTCAAAGACAAACCCCAAGCAGGGTGTTCAGTCTTCCAGCCACCTGAACATGGACTTTCAAGAGCTCTTTCTGACACCCTGCTTGTGCCTTCACTTTCTCCTCTGTTGCTACTTCATCACCTCGACTAGAGCGCACGCAAAGCGCCTGAGGGATGGCAGCAAGGTACAGAACAAAGCACTGGCCTCTGCAGTCTGTCACATCCTGCCTGCTGCAGTGTGCCATGGCTCAGGCAAGGCTTGGAAAGCACTCAAAGACTAACTTTGTTTTAACGCTACATCTTGTTGTTTTTTTTCCTTTTATACCCAGGTTCATCACCTCTGTGACCACAGCATCACTAAGGTTCAAAGACCTCTAAGCTCATCGCATCCAAGCATCCCTAGCACTCCCATGCCACTAACCCATGGCCCTAAGGAGAGCAGCTCGATGTTTCTGAAACCCCTGCAGGGATGGTGACTCCAGCACCTCCCTGGGCAGCCTATTCCAAGCCTTAACAACCCTAACACAAAGGTCTGCAGGTGTGAACTGAGCAAAAATTAGTAAATTCTCAAGATCCAAAGGGATAAAACTATGAAATATATTAAACCTCTAGGCATAGATTAAAAAATGACTGATCTTTAGCACCTCCCATTTAAGGATCTTAAAGCTTATTACAAATGGTAATAATCCATGCTTCATCATGCATAGGAATATTAAAAATATTCTTTTGGTCTTAAAGATGGTAAAAAAGAAGAGTGTAGCCAGCAGCCTGATTTTCCTAACGTGCCTGTTCATTCATTCATGTAGTTTGTGGGTATAATTACACCAACTGTGTGTTTCTGTTGGCCTGTTATGTGCATAAGGAGCTATTTGCATCTGTAAATATCTCATTTAGGTGTACGGTCACTGTTATGCCTATGTGCATAAATTAGGTATGCAATTGCACACATTGTAATGTTCATGTATTCATAAGAAAAAAAACATTCATGAGCTAAGCCATACATCCTGCTATGTCACCTTTATGGCAGAACTGGGAATATAACACAAATTGCCAGACTCCCAAGCCTCCAATTTAATCACAGAGCCTCACATACTAGAGAAGGAATGAGAGACACAAGCAAGATGAAGGAAATAGCCCAGTCTCATCAGCTCAGTAAGGATGACAGTGAACCACCTCAGACTCCTTTTTGACTTCATTAAATTGTTACTGTTAAAGAACAAGCCCTGCAGTCCCAGAGAATAAATTGCCCTAACTATTGATGTCTCCTGAAATAATCCTGTGGGTCTAGTGGAGTAGCAGAGATTCAGCACCAATCTTTGCAAAGATGGACCCATGTACTCTTTTTTCTTTCCTTCAGTTTTCTCATTTGCAATCAATTAAACTGGAGGATTTTAAGTTACTGGATACCTTCCAAACACTTCCCCTCCCTAGCTACTAAGATTTGTACTTCAGTCTTCTAGGAAACATGCAACAAGCCAAACATGGTATCTGTGCTGAAGCTTCAGCTATCCCCAGTAACTATTCCTGTAGAGCTGTGAAGAAAACACAGCAATTCTGTTTTCTCTGGGGCATCACAAGGCATGAGTATGAATGGAAGGGCAAAGAATCCACAAGTCTTTGGAAAAGGCCTGGATTGGGAGCTATAAAAATCCCAGATTCAGCTTGATTCAGAGAAATCTTTTCCTCCTGTGTGACTCTTGGCAAGTCACAGCACTGAGAGCAGGACTTGATGGACTTGAAGTCCAAATCTGCAACATAAAACCTTCCTCCTTAATAAACACACTTCAGCAATAGCTTCCTAACCTAAGTACCTCTCTTTTCATACTAAATTCATTACAATTGTTGTATTTATCAAGAATGTGACAAATTACTTCCATTTAAAGCAGGTAACCACATACATCATAGTTTCAGTATCCTTGCATGCAATTAAATTAAGCTTTCTGAAGAACCTTTGAGAGACTCAAGTGGTAGATGTTTAAGTATTGGCAGTAGATATAACACCAAAGACCACCTCTAATCCCATTTTTTCCCCAGTTTAGTAGGAGTTTGAATAAGTGAGCTGAAAACAGAGGTTCTCTTCAGGGCAACATTCCTGGCAGCAAATTTGAATAGCAAGAAGAGACATAACTACAGACAATGCTGGCTTATTCATATAGAAAGGGATTCTCCTCAATTTTTCCTCTTCCTTTTCAGAGTAGTGTTACGTTTCTAAATTGAACTGTCATTGGAAAAAGAAAGGAAATAATCCAAAATGTAGGGAAGTAGAACTCAAGCCTTCTTTCACCTCTCTGGAATGTGACATCATCCTGTCCAAGGCCTTTCTCTTTGTTCTGGAGTTAAGGCCCACAGCAGCCTTTGCTGTACCAGGCAGGTTACAGAATACACCTGTGAGCAGCACTGCTGTCACTCATGGTTATGATTACCCACGAGAAAGGGATCATTTTTAATACCTGAAGCAGATAGCAGCTATGTCAGTACCTGTACATCTCAAGAGCCTCTGTGTTTCATGTCCTCTTATGCCCCACAGCAATCTTCCCTGTTGTTTTTTTTTGGCCACTGCTGTCATTTACTATGAACTGGTAGGATCTGGCAGTCTTACTGTGCTTGAAATAAATCCTGGCTGCCAAAAAATACTCTTTCAGGTTGAATTTTGATTGCATTGTTGCCAACAAGAAGCTGCTTATTCCTCTCTTTCATATATCAACTCTCTATGAAGCATCCTTTCTGACAGCAGTTAGGGCTTCTACAGTTGGCCTTTGCCCATGGACATTCCCTAGATGATCTATATCAAACAAATCAGACACCCTTTTACTGAGTGTAGGAGCAAGTAGGTGACCTCATTTGAAAATATTCATTACATGGTTTCATCATTTTTATATTGCTTTAGAGTCATTAATATATTGGGTCAAATTATGATCTCTATTACAGGGGAGTAAATGTGAAGTAATTACACAGGTGCAGAATATGATCAAAATCTGGTGCAAAATAATTAGAACATTTCAGTTGCTCTTGGTGAAATTTCATTAGAGGAATAATATAAATTAATAAGGAACACCAAAATGGATGATGACAGAAAATTCACTGAAAATGAAGGCTCAGGTTGCACTGTTCACAGGAAACATATTGAGTAAAGCAGACAAAAGAAGCCCCAAGGTCCTGGTAATCAGTGTTAGAACTACTTAGAACCTTCACCCTTGTGGTGTGAACATGACTAATCCACTTGATAAACTGAGCACCACTGACCTTTGTTAAAAATTCAGTGAAACCTCACTGAGTAAAGGATAACTATTAACCTTAAATTACCTGGATATATAATTAGCCAGACTGGATTCTCTGCATACTTATTGCAGGGGCACAACCTGTCTCCCCCAGCTCCCCCCACTCCATACTCACATCAGTAAGAGTTTACTCTAAATGCAACTAGAGACACAAATACATTAAACAAACTTTTCACTGTTGGAAAAAAAAAATCAATATTATTTGAGACAGGAGACTAAGATTGCACATAAGCATATTCCCTTCTCTGCTAAACACACATGTGGGTTTAGGCTGAGGCTGCACTTGAGCTCTCCTCTGAGCACACTCCCCTCCAGCACAGAGGATGGGAGGTACACACATAAGGGAAGCTCTTCCATTGTCTTGCTTCCAATCCACTATTGTTTGTGATACCCTGTGTTACTACAGACATGAGGATAATAAAATGAAGTCCTGGTTCCTGTAGTATTTGACTGCTTCCTCAACATTAACAAGTGCACTTCATCCAGCAAGTTTTATGAGGGAAGTGGAATTTCTGTCCTATAAGAAGCCTGTCTATCTGGAAAAAACATCTTCTCCAAATATAGTCAAGCTTTGACCTTCTCAACACAGGCAAATGGTGGGAGAAAGGAAATCCAGAAATAAGAGGCTGCAACCCTTTAAATGCATCTGGATAATGTCTCAGAGGAACCATGAGATGCATCCTACTCTCACACAAATCCTTCAGACTTCAACAGCTGGACCACTTCCCTGGCTTCTGGGAGAGCTAGACGAGGCAGCCACCAGCTCCAAAAGCTTTCTTACCTACCCTGGGGTAATCTGAAGGGATTTATTTGCTTGTTTGTTTTTAAATAACCTGAAGTGCAGGCAGGGGGGCCCCAGAAGCAGCTCATTTTGGTGACAGCCTGCCTGGCAGGATGTCAAGCCCCAGGCTCTGTGCTGCATGTGGCACTGGGCAGCTCAGGAGACTGCTCTGCTTGCTGCTTGGCTCATAGCTATCTGAGCTGGCACAAAACCAAGCCAGCCTTACTTCCAACATCAGCTTTCACTTGAGCATGTTCCCATCAAATACCTGTGCATATTGACCAGGGCTCTTCACTAAACCAGCTGGCTTCTGCAGAATTCAGACACTAGCTTTAATTACTACAATCACTTTAAACACAAGGCATTCCTGGGCAAAGACATGAAGGTAAAAAAAAGATAAAATAAAAAATACTAATTCATCATTGATGCCCAAAATAAGTGAACTAGAATCTGTTCTTCCAGCACATGTTATCATTTGATAGCCACAGGTTGTAAGCAGAGCCCTCCTGGACACCAGCTGCAGTGAACACTCAGCAGTCCTCCCACACAGCTATCAGGTGTTCAAGGCAGGGAAAAAACAACTTTGCCTATGTTTCTGGCTTAGCATTTCCCAGGGAATCTGTGACAGATGAAAGGATGGCATCTAATTTTCCCAGCTGTTCTTGACAGCACAATAACAACACAATAATTCAACTTTTTACAACAAAACAAATAACAGAAATATAGTTTATTGGTAACAGAAATGACTGCTTTCCCCTTATTAAGGATTAAAATAAGAAGTCATTTTCTTTCCCTACCTCCTTGGCTTGTTTCCCACCCAAAACAAAAAGAAGCCCATTCAACTCAAAGACTACATCAAAAATATTTTTTAAAATGGTCTTTTCCAGTCCTTAGAATGGTTTAAAACCAATATTCAAACAGTATACATTTCAGAAATGCCTGATCAGCCCCTTGGATGTTTGAAATGACAGGGGGTTTTGTCTTAAAAACCATAATATAGTTTTTCAAGTGTAATCTCACATACTCCAATCACCTGCAAACTGCATTTTGTGCAAAGCATCTCTGCATTGCTGGGTTCACTGATGACCTCAGGAATTTTTCATCCTGCTGGATTTTAATCCAAATGATTAAGATGTTGACAACTTATAAATGACCTAAAATAAGACCTACTATGAAAAGGATCACCAGTAGTAATCAGTATTTTATTATAAACCAACCTCCACATAGATTTGGGGTGGGTTGTTGTTTTTTTTTACTATATTAGTGGTTCAGTACAAGTGTTCCTCTCCAGCTCAAGTTAGAGCAATGTGTAACTGGAATTTCAGTAAGCATGAACTTTAAGACATCACTGCAGTTAAAAGACAAGAGGTGACATTTCCCTTGTGTAGAGGAAACTCCAGTTCTTTGATGAGCAGTTCCAGTTCACCAATGTGTTTTTGCATCACACAGATATTGTCAATTCTGATAGACAGTCTTTCTTCTGAAGTGAAAGGAATAAAAAAGAATTATGCAGAATGTTCATAGTCTTGCATCAATCAATGCCAGTGTTCTGCTCAGAGGCACACAAGACAGAAAAAAAACCTTTACCCTCCTTTTGCCTTTACACAGCACATTTTTTTTGTTGTTGCATTTTTATGTAAATCACTATCCAAAACCAATTTGTCATCTTTCAGGAACAAACCTATCCAAACCCACACAAGAAATGCATTTTCAGTTGTGAAAACACAACAACAAAAAAAATTCCTAAAGCCTGGAAAGAACTTTCTGCTTTATGCAACTCTCATATTCCTACTGCACTCTGAATCTATCAATGTTTATCAAGAAACATCCTTACTGGGGTCACAACTTCATATAAAGAAGCTTCAGAACCATTCTACAGGTGAAATCCAGACAAGTCCTAGAGTTCTGAGGGAGTCCTGAGCCAGGACACCACTGAACCTGGCATCTTCCAGAAGCACTGGTGGCAATATAATATTGTTGGTGTCCCTGTCTTCTCATAATCCTACAATAGCACGTTTTGCTCACAGTTAAAGCCTAACCTTAATGTAAAGATCTTTAGATTTAAAAAAATATTCTCTTTAGAGCATATAGTAGAATTGCCTTGCAACAAATTCTTTAGAATGAGGGGAAAAAAAAAGGTGGAGGGAGAGAGAACATTAAGAGGCTCAGTCAAAATGAAAGTTTGCTACAGAAGTCAAATTTCTTTCTTCAGGATAATTTTTCTTCTGTTCCTTCAGGGAAAGTGTTTACCTCTCTCCATGAGAAGACTGAACAGAGCTGCTGCTTTATTTTTAATACTGAAATTCAGAGTATGTTAAGTTATGCTTGAAAATGACAAGACCTGGTTCTTTTGGGAAATGGCTTGAGTTACAAGGCAAGGCAGACTATAGAATGAGGCTTAATATAGAAGTGTTTCATACTCAAGGTATCCCAAAGTGCTTTCAGACAGTCATTGCTACATTAATCATATGAATCTAGAGAACCTTTCAGAGATGGCAACGTGAGGGCAACAACTGCTCACAAGCTAGTTCAAAGTGCAAAAAGGCTTATGTAGGTCACTAAAACACACAGATGGTATATAAAAATTATGAATTACTTGAACATGTTAGCTAGGATACTCATGTATATAACACAAAATTGAACTATCAGCTTCAAATTAGGTCCTTGGATGTTTGTTTCCATTTTCTTACTGTTATGTTCAGTACAGGTTCCAACTGCTTTTAAGAAACCTCCTTCTCTCCAAGGCTCCAATCCCATAGTTTATTTTCCTCAAGAAGTCATTAACATCAGATGATTTAAAATAATTTTGCAGGTAGATTCAGCATGAGCTCAGAGATGTCAAACTTCCAGGCCTATTTCCATTGCCTGGGGCCTTCAAACTCCAGGAAGATCCCATTCCTACTGACAGGGCTGGGAAGAAGCCAGCTTTGTCCAGCCTGAGGAACCTACAGTGCTAAGCAAGGGAGGAATGCAACATTTATAGGGGCTAGGGATCAAGAGTGGGAGATACACTAGCCTCCAGGTTTAGATCACTTCCTTAAAAAATAAGGAGTAAAGCTTATATTTCCTCAAGTAGACATTGTCCAGAGTTCTTTCTGAATTCATTTTCTCACTAAAAATCCCTTCATACAAAAAACAGCCCAAAGAACCTCCAAAAGGCATGAGATTTGTGTTATTTCCTCACAAAAGGCACTTGAAGCTCTGTAAAACATTCCCATGGCTCAGTATGTGAGAAACCCTTTCCCTTTTTAATTCTAGTCCAAGGAAAGTGACAGACTTAGCAAAGTCTCAATTTGTCCTGTTCCAAATAGCAAGCAGAGCAGGGCAGGCTTAGGAATCTCTGTGTAATGTGCATGTGCACAGACACATTATTATTGTAACAGAAAATGAACTGCAAAGAACCAAAGGAGGATAAATTAGCACACAGGACTGCTTACCATCTTGACACTTCAGGTGGGAATACACAATGGAGTAAAAGATACAATACTGCACTGCTGGAAAACTCAGATTTGTCCTTTTTTATTAGAATTCACACAATTACTCTGATGCCTACAAACTTTCCAAATATATAATGAATATTACTTCTGCTTTCTTACCTGTTTCTACCTTGCACTGAATATATACGCAATTTTTGATATATATGGGGTTTTTTTTGTTCTTTTACCATCTACCTGTTTATCTTTTCCCACTGAAAGGGTTAAACTTGTTGCTCTTCTCCCAGCCCACAGTGTGCAGTGTTTATGAGAGCTACTTTCTACTGTGAAACTAAGGCTGAGAAAATTACTTCTATTCAACGCTTCTGCTTTAAAAGGGATAATGATTTCATCTGGTTAGAGCTGTCTGTACCTACTTAGTTTATTGCAGGGAAGAAATTGCCTGTTCACTCATGATAAGATAATTTGTCGCCTTGGAAATTAAATTATCCATCCCAGTTTACCTTGAGGAGGAATACTATATAATACCTATTTGTTCCATTACACCCTTTAAATCAGAAATACTCTTTACTCTACAAATATGTTCCATGTAATCAGAGACATTAAGACAAGTTAAAATAGCCCCTGACTGCAACTTAATTAGGCTCCAAAGTTGTCAATTGTGTAAGACTTGAATCCAGTGGAACTAAAAGGATATTGAAGAAATAATTTCTTTTAAGGAATAAAACCAAGCCTGAAATACATTTTAAAGTTGGATTCTTTTTTTTGGTAGTCTCAGGGAAATTCACCACAGAAAGCCACAGCTTCACCAAAACAGCATCTCTAGGTCTCTTGACAAGGTAGAACAATAGGCAGGATCAAACCTTATTTTCCACCTAATATTTTACATTATACAAAGGATTAAGACAGGTCTGTGACTAATGTGTTTTTTCCTGTTTCTGCCAGTCCACAAACATGGACTGGTTTTGAGAGACACTGGTTTGTCAAATTATCATTTCTTAACTAGTTTGAAAGCCCAAGCTGAGTCAAGGGGCTTTAAAATTTAAAACCTGCTTTCACAAAGCCCAAGTAATTAAGAACAACCATGCTTCTAGGCCAAGAAAAACACATCAGCAATGAGGAGTAGGGCATGGTAGGGCACAGCTCTCAAGGCATCCTTTCACAATAGGCACTGTGAAGAGAGCTGTTGAATCCTCTATAAAGCTCAGCTATGGAAGGGCCTAATCCAAGAGATTCATTAACTTCTCACATACAGAAATTAAAGGGGGAAAAAAAGCTAAGAAAATGAGATTTTTCCATAGCTTCCTTTTTCAAGCCTTTGAGCAGTGATGAAGGGAAGCTGGGCTTGTGATGGTGATAATGGATTATGGAACAAGGCTTTGTGCTGTTGGATCTAACAGGCTCTGAGTGTGACCTTGAATGAGTTCTATAATCCCCCTGCTCCTCTGGTGAAACAAGGACAACAATTCTTGCCTCCAGTGAGGAACACTTGAGAGGAATAATTAGATCTTTGTTTGCATGGCAAGCTTTTGGTAGTGGGGCAGCTACTGGGGTGGCTTCTGCGAGGAGCTGCTAGAAGCTTCTCCCATGTCCAATAGAGTCAATGTCACCAGCTCCAAGATGGACCCACAGCTGGCCCAGGCCAAGCCCATCACTGGCTTAACAAGTTGAAGAAGGAGGAAAAGTTGCTGCTCCACTGCAATTGCAACTGAGGAGGGAGAGTATCCAAGACAAACAACTCTGCTCAGTGAGGAAGGAGGTGCTCCAGGTGCCAGAGCAGCAATTCCCCTGCAGCCCGTGGTACAGACCATGGGGAGCCAGGCTGTCCCTCTGCAGTCCACACAGGTTAACAGTGGAGCAGATATCCATCAGGTGGATGCACTAAGAAGGCTGGGATCCTGTGGAAAACCCATGCTAAAACAGGATCCTAGGATGACCTATGGACCCATGAGGAAAGGAGCCCATGCTAGAGCAGGTTTTCTAGCAGGGTTTGTAACCCTGGGCAGGGATCCACATTGGAGCCTGAAGGACTTCATCCCATGGAATGGATCCATGCTGGAACAGCTCTTGAAGAACTGCAGCCCATGGGAAGGACTCATGCTGAAGAATTCCCTGAAGGACTGTCTCCTGTGGGAGGGATGCTATGCTGGAGCAGGGGAAAAGCTCACTAGTCAAGCCCATATTCCAGCTAATAAAAAGTGTATAATGGCCTCTACCATGGCACTAATACTGAAATATCATGACCTCTCCTCACCTTATTTGTAATCTTGCTATCCCAGTCTCATTCACACATTAACAACTACTGTGTGAAGTCTATTTTACATTAGTATTTTTCCTTTTTTATTTTTTTTTCATCTTGCTAGTACATGCTGCACTATGGAAAAACTGGAAAGACTTCAGAAAGCTCAGTGATGGGGAATAAGATGGAAGGCTAGAAAGAGGATTTTATGCAGCATGGAAAGAAAATTCTCCTCCATTTCTAGGTCCGATTAATAAATAATATAATTAATTTACTAATAAGTAGAGAAGCATTCACTGGCAGAGAACTCTGCATGTGAATAAAACATGCATGGATATTAGTAATTAAAATGGCAAAGCATCTCCATTATGCTTCAAAAGAGCACTTAAGCAAGCAGGAACCAAGCAACAAAATTACACGAAATCTGAATGATTCCATCATCTAATGAACTGAACTCATTTAGCTCTGGATAGCCTAGTGTGTGCTCCCAGTAAGCAAGGAGAATACATTATGTGATCTAAAAGCAGGAACAAAATGAGTAAAATCATCTTGTGACACAGACACTGTTAGCCTGATGTGTTTGGTACTTGCCATCTACTGCATACTAGTGAGCAACAGGAGTTGCTCCAGAACTGAATCTCAAGTTTTACTGCTTCACTTGGGAAGATGAATATTAGAGTAAAAGCTACAAAAGATTCCTGGGTTGTTGGTTTTTTTTTTAATGCACAGTTGTTTCCAGGGGAATTCTCTTCTATAGGCAATATTAATGAATCCTTTGTTCAGCTACTTTTTCCATCTTTGCTGATTTCCCTTTGCTTCTCTGCTAATCCTTGAAAATTAGTGGCATATCCATTCCAAAACCACAACCTATGGACTTAGAATTCTCTAAAAAAAACAAACAACTCAAACCCAAAACAAACTTATTAAAAATAGACATAATCTAGGGCTTATTTTTTCTACCTTTCATTTCCTGAGAAAGATGCACAGATGTAATATAGTTGAATCCCAATCTCAAGGAGTGGCTTTAGGTGTCTGTAGTGCTCAGATGCACTAGTTTGACGTTCATTATTTTTTGTTCTGAAGCCACCCTGCTGTTCTCACCAAAGGAGAAGCAGGTCAGAACCAAGCTATTTAATTAGCTGGGAAAGCAGGTGATGCTTAAGCATGCTGCTAATCATTTTCTAACTGTTTGTAATTTTCCATCAGGGAGAGATTGACAATAGGCTTTCAAAACAACATGCAGAAAATGGTAATTCATGACAAAAGGGGTGTGAGGAGTAATATCACAGTTCATTTTAGTGAAGGGAAAGCTAGAAAATAATAAACTAGAAAATATTAAACAATTGAAATGCATCTTTGTTACACCTGAACAGTGCTCAGATTTGTATCTGAATGAATTAAACATTAACAAAGCAAAACAATAAATAAATCTGGGTTAGAAAAAAACGTCCACTAATAAGATCTCAGATTATGGAACCACACAAAGCAACTCACCAGCATGTGGAGTTTTTTATTTTCCTAGGTGATTCTGAGCTTGAACCATGGTTTTGTCCTTCTGATTCCATCAAAACTCAAGTGTAAAAAACTCCACACTACTGAATTTGGCATGATAAGTAGCAGAATAACAGCTGTATTGTTCCCATTGCTTTCAACTTATAATAACAACATCAATGTAATCTGTTTCTTGCAAATGTCCCTCTTTTAATACATCATACAATCTCTTATACTCAGAAATGTCTTTTTTAATTGAACTTTACTGCTCTTGGGTTGAAATATTCCTAACCTTAAGAACTTTCTGTGTCCCATCTGGAGATGGGATAGGAATACAACATCTTTTGGGGAATTCTAATACAGTAACTAGGGGCTCTACTTATCAGAAACCAACTTTTCCTACACACAGTAACTCCACAAAATATCAACAATATGGCTCCCAGAGAAACAAAAGCTTTTGATCTGAAATATACTGTTACCACAGGCACCTAAACACATCAGAGCAGCTGCTTCATGAAATAAGTGTGAGTGATTGCCAGGTATCTGCTAACACACAAAGGAAACCAGGCTCTCCAGTGAAGGAAGGAGCTCTCCAATGACTCAAACTATTATCCAGTAAACAGAGACGTGTTTTAATTAAGGCAAAAAAAAAATATTAGTATCAGTGATGCACTATCTGGTATGGTACAACAAAGTCTTTCTCCTGTTGCTAATGAAAATTAGCTAGATAACTGTATCGTTAATGAAATTTTCACCGTTTATCTCCTAGTTCAAGATGTTTCCTAATAGGTGGCTCAGTAACTAGTGCTATTAAAGAAAAGTATGCACAACCTTAATTTAAAGCACTAATTAGTCCCAAATCAGTGACTATTATACATTGTAGAAAGAGAAACTCTGCATAATGGCCTTGTCTATAAGGATTGAGAAGGGATGTATCTGCTTGCCTCTAGAAGCAAGATCAAAGGCAGATTTTGTTTAGTTAGTGAGCTGTTTGCTTCCACCATTATCATAAGATCCCTGAAATAAAGCAGGGAATTTGAGAAAAGGGATTTTTTTTTTTACTTAAAAGCTAGTCCTCTGGGAGAGAGCCTTGGTGGAGATTAAATGGTAAATCAGGGATTGCTTCTAATCTTGTAAGTGAATAAAGTAATCACCAGAATGCTAAGGGAATGTCTAGGTTATCAAATTCAGGAGTTTTGTTATTCTGATTATTTCTTTAATCCATTGAACTACACTGTTATTTTGATTCCTTCCTGGAATCCCATTTTGAGAGAATATACATTGTTCTACAAATTCCTGCATAAGATTAAATTCTGTGACAGGAGACACTGAATAGCTGGGAACAACACAGGAATTCCAGCCTTAAGTTGTTCAAGCATTGTAAATTCACTCACACATACATATAGCTCTAGAAAGATGTCTTCAGTAAGATAACTTTTATGGAAGCTAAAGTATAAATGCTGCTGTATGTTTAGAAATCTGTTCTAAGTAACTTTTGCCTTGAAATCTCTTCATTATCTTGTTGACTCATAAAAATAATGAAGTCCATAGGTTTAGTTACAGAAAAAAAATTGTATAAGTTATAAAATCTAGTTTCTTGAAGTAATGAGTATATCTTGGGGTTTTGGCTTATTTTTATTTGTTTAAATAATTCCTTTGGATGGCACACATTGTTTTGGTACTTATCATTTCTACCTCTTTTGGAAACCTGGGACCTTTGAAGCTCCAAAGACATATGTAGTGGAAAACCAGAACTGCCACACAGGCTTCTTCCTTTCAGGACACTGTGGCAGGCATCAAAACACCACAGCATTAGGAGATAATAAGGAACAATATAGCTGTTCATTGAAAACACACGAGACATGGGCTAGTAAAAGCAAATTGTAGCATGCTGCTTTACAGTTTTGGCCAACTGACCTTGCAGCTTTCTCTTGTGTTTCATACCCATCCCAGCCTTGTTTGGCAGTACACATTCTTACTACATCCATAGCTGCTTCTCCTTCCACTAGGTTATAAATATGGTTATGTGCTAGGCCTGTGCAGCTTCCCAGCTCAGATATATAGATACACACAGATAAATAAGTATTTATACATATTTTAAAAAACCCTCTTCTGTGTTGGCCCTACAAAATAATAACAAACTTTTTGAGTGTTCCAGACAAGGAGTTCAAAGAGCAGAAGAAATATTTTCCAACCTACCCTTTTGAAATGAAACATTCAAACTGTTCTTAGGACATTTTAGAGGTCCTTCTGGCTACCTGCCTCCCAACAACCAGCCTCTGATGCTTCAAGTACCCTCACAATGCACAGGTACAAGGTGTGTTGTCCATAAAGAAAGAAAGAAAAAGGTATTCCTAGCTCCTATCATTGTCTTTGGCCCTGAAGCATGAGAATTGATAGCATTTCTAGATCCCTGATTATTTGTAAACCCCTAGTAACTCTGCTTGTTATAATCTCCACAAACATCCATTTACTTTCCTAATCCGACTGAGCTCTTGACTCCAATGATATCTTGTGGCAATGACTTTTGTTAGCTTATTGTTGGCTGAAAAAATAATTCCTTCTGTCAATTTTAGATGTGCTGTCTTTCAATTTCCCTCAGTACTGCCTTCCTCCAATATTATGCCAGAAGCTAAGCAGAAAGCCTGCACTACCTCCTCTATAAATTCATTTTTACACACCATCTTTTTTTCACTCAGTTATTTTTCATGTCTCATCTTGTTCATCTCTATTCTGAAGTAAACTGCTCCTGTCTTTTCAATCTTACTTCATATGGTAGTTTTTCCACTTCTCTAAGCATTCTTATTGCTAATCTCTGAACCTCTTCTATTTTCCCTATAGTCTTTTTTGCAATAAAATAAAAGAGAGCTGCAAGCTGTGTTCCAGAGGCAGCCTGGTTTACAAATGGCATTATAATACCATCAATATCAATTTATTAAAAATCCTAACCCTACATTTCTTTTCTTTGTTAACCACTGCTGCTGACTGATGAGAAGGGTTGGCAGTTGTTTGGGTTTCTGATCTGGAAGTCACAACCATGGTACATTTGATCCTAGATGTAGTGTAATAACATTCCTGGAATGTATTTCTTAATACCTGCTGAACTTATTGAATATGGTGCATACTTTTTTTCCCCCTCCTTCATGCTGTATAGCCTGAGAGCAACTGCACACACTGAACACAGAACAGTGTTTTCCATTCACTCTTGGAAATCTGTGGTGCCTCAGGCTTCTTTCAAGCAGCATCCTTTCCTTTCAAATAAAGAGAGCTAACAGATCTCCCAGAATAAAATGAGGTCCTCAGCATCCAACTCCTTTTTACAGCAGGCAGCAAAATTCACCAGTATTGACCATTTTCATGTGCTAACTCACAACTGTTGTTGTCTTTTTGTACAGCAGCCATTCAGACTGAATGCTGCAAATGTGATGGGAGCTGTGCCTGCAGCACAAGCCCTCAGCAGAGAGCTCCATGGTGGCATTAGATCTTAGAGGAGACCTTCCACTCATTTCTGTCTTCATGAGCTCAGCTTATTCTTCATAAACCAACCATGCTTTCCAGATTAGGGAGGGCAATTTTACATTAAGGTTCTTGGCCTTAACCCCAGAAGGAGACTTCTATGCCTTCTCTGGGAACAATTTATTACTGAGGACAAACATCTTCTATATGGTATCAAGTAAAATGTTTTCCTGACCCTCAGAACTATAAATATTCAAGTAGTGTTACCTGTTGGTAGCACACTACTTTAAAATAGTTTGAACCAGTTAATCAAAAGGATATAGAAAAGAAGCAGGCACTAGCAGAGTTTATTTTTACAACAACAATTAAAAATTAGTTGCTTTGTGATCATTAATCATGGGAAAAAAATCTCCTAGGTTGTCAGTCCAACACTTACTCCTCTTTAAACTTCTTGCTATTATATCATGCATTGAATGAAATTCCTTATACTGAATTTGATATATTTATATTGAACAGGTCCAAATCCATCCAAGGCCAGCCTTACTACTCTCCTCAAGGGAGGAGGAGGGCAGGAGAGCCACATGGTTCATGGCAGTGCCTTGAATCATCCAAGACATCATGCCCATAACAGCCTTGTCCATACACAAATCCTTTGGAGATGATTCCTAGTCTAACATTAACCTAAATGTCACAATAACAACATACCTTGAAAACAAAGAGCACAATTACAACCAATTCAGTCAGTCAGTCATTAAGGTCACTTCTCAACACAAGATTTGTGGCACAAAATCTGCCCCTCTCCTCTTTGGTTATTTCACTTCAGTTGGGTATTGTATTTTTCCCCCCCCTTGTCTTTCACTTTTTCTTATTCCCAAGGACTTGGCTTATTCTCACCCAATTCTTTCTGCTGTAAAGCACTTAACAAGAAAGAAACTGCTCTTGAGGTGTTGCTAAAACTGTAAAAGCTTCAGTATGGTGCTTGAAAGCAGTAGAAATTATTAAGTGTATGTGATGCTCAAACAAAAGTACTGTGTCAAGGCAAATCATGGGAAACCTTTGGAGAAAAAAAAGAGAAACTTTGGGTACTTTTCCATATCTTTGTGTTTTGTGCACCTGACATTTTACATTATTTAACAAATCTAGCAAAAAAAACCTCTGGTGCTATGTGAAAATACAGATTCCAAGTAACAAATAGATGTATTCATCAACTTCATATTAATTTACCACATGTTATAGAGGACTACTGGGTTTTTCCACTATGCTTTTTCTTCACATTTAGACACAGCATCTGGCCATATTTTCCAGTATTAGAAAATATGAGACCTATTCATCAATGCCTTGCACCATCTGTAGTCACTATATTCAGGCAAAGTGAATGCAGATCACAGATCTTCCATTACAGTGTTCAGTAGCAAGGCTCATAAATCAGATTTTGTATAATTGCAGTCATTTCTATATACAAGTATATCTCTATATATTTCTATAAAGAAGGCACTACAGGTACAGTAAATATTAGAGAGGTTTGTAAACACAGAAGCATTTAAAACCAGTGACAGTAAAGCCATCCCTATCTTTCAGAACATAGCACAGGATACAGTTCACTATGTGGAATTTCATCTCCTACCCACAAAGCAAAACCAAACCCAAGTGCCCTCAAAAAACTACACAAGAAAATTGAAATGAATACACAGCTTTGAAAATTAGTTTGCAAAACCACCAACTCTTAAGAATGGTTTTCTTCAGGTATAAATGCTGGGTTCAAATTGAATTAAATACCTTGCCCTCTTGTTGCATCCTTGGCTTTCAGCATTCTTAGCAAAGCAAGTGAGGGTGAAATCTGAATTACATTATTTAAGTTCAGGGGAACCAGAGTGGTAGTTCTTCAAATAAACTTTGAAATATTCAGTTTATGGCTGAAGATGCCTCTCTTGTGAGAAGAGAGAAGAGGGGAATAATTTATCCGAGTGATAGGCAAGAGACAGGAACAGTTACTTCAGTGATTATTAGTCACTCCCTATCCAGGGTGGAAAAATAATCCTCTGCTATGGATGGATAGCCTTAGGCTAGTCATGGTCCACACTGCACCTTCTGATTGAAATAGATTTCTCTAGCATAATGTGACAGCATCATAAAATACAGCAGAGATGACCAAGTTTCTTTTATGCTGGGATATTAGCCTTATGGACTAGAATTTTCAGGTCCATCTCCTGAAGACACAAACCACATCATAGAGCACATGGCAATGCAGAGGGAGATGAAAGCATTGAGCTGCTACTTAAACAGGTGCTTTATTTCTGACTCTGCTATGGGTCTGCATAGAGACCATGTCCTTGGTTTTCCAGCGTTTGGAATGAACATAATAAGATTGCCTCTGTTGGACATCTGCTCCAAGCTCAGCTCAGTAAAAGATGGTAAGTTTTGTTTCTGTGCTCCTCCACCTTCATAATGGTGGTCAGAAAGTAGCCTCTGGAAGAGATAGCACTGTAATAGTATTTGCCCTAACAGGTTTGAAACACTTTAGTGTCAATATTGAGTTCTTTCAGTGGAGTTTAACACATTTCTAATCTGGGAAGACAAATAGCCCTGTCTGTCCTAAAGCATGTGCACTGATGGCAAAACTGCAGAGACACACACAAATAACCCAGGCAATATGAAGCAGTACAAGAGAGTGTGTTTGTATTTAGGAGTGATAATAGATTTCATAGTATGATCATCTAGAAATTCAGCCAAGAAGATGACATTTAGAATTCCATTTCATTTGTAATGAAGTAGTTATTCCCTGGTAGTGCAACACTCCGTTTTAATAGAGCTCTGACTTGATGGCTTGTCTAATACCCAAGAAAAAGAACAGGGAAAACCTCTATGTTCTCCACCTTACTTTCTTCCACAGACAATTATATTCAGAAAATATTTCTTTAGTCTTGCTTTTTCAGGGATATTTAACCATCAACACCACTTTTGTATGTACACCCAGGAACTGTAGCAATCACATACTTGCTTTTGTGAGTCAGAGCAGTAAGACAGTAGTAAAACTCCATCTGGTAAGCAAGCAAGAGTTCCTTTTTGTGTTCCTCTTCTCATTAAATGTTGTTCAAGTTTCTCATTACACTTGTCATCCTAGTGCAAGGTTAATTAGAGTTAATAAATGCTGTACTTCTCCAAAAGGAAGAAAGGGCAAAGAGAGAGAAACATGCTAATTATTATCCATCCCAAAGAAAGAAACTTGACACAGGGCCTGCTGTGCAGATGGACCAATCTTGAGCTGGAGATGGAAAAAAATGTGTTAGAAAAATTACACTTCCTTTAGGGTTTGATTTCAGAAGACATACCCAGAGCTCAGTGGCCATACATACACAGAGATAAGTATAAGAAGAAATATGGAAGTGATATAAGCTTAATGTTTCCTAAGTTAAAACTGCTTTTTCTAGATGTCCTTATGTAATTTTCCCTCTGCCCAGACATTTTATACATGACTTTTGAAAAAAAAAAACCTGAAAATCTGAGGAAGTTTCTTCTGAATTAAATAATCCCTAATACTGTTATATTCTGGAAAAGCACAAACTAGCACTAGCAATGTCTCTAGCACAAAAGAGACATTGTGCTAGTCATTAAAAATCCCTGAAGTCTGTGCTAGACCAGTAGAAAATATGAAGTCTTCCATGTTCTAACAATACATCATACCAATTCTCTCCTGGTTTTTTTTGTTTGTTTGTTGTTGTTTGTTTCAAGACAGAATTTGAGCTGAAAGTTCCATATAAATGACCCTGAAGATTCAAGGAAAAAAGACTTTTAAATGTCTGAGATCCTAACTACAAGCCACCAAACCACACACCACCAAAAAATCAACACAAGAAAAAAAACATAACCAAAATATAATCCAAATAAACTCAAAACACTAACAACTTACAACCTCTAATTCAATCTTTGAGCCACTGACAGCACAGATTTGTTATCCCCTCTCTGAATAACACCATTACCATAGGTGGATGGCTATAAGTTATTACTGAGCTGTGGGACAACTCTCCATGCTCTCTTCTTTGCAAGTTCCTCATTTAGAGTTCTGACACATCAACAATATTCATCTGTCATAAAACTTCTTTTCTCTTTGTTGTTTTTTTCCCCTCATTTTTAGACAAAATGTACTTGATATCTGCCTTGCCTCATAACAGTCAGTGAATGACAAATATACATTTACACTTTAAGTAATGGCTTGAGTTCATCAGCAAGACATGCAGTGCTGACAGTTTGTGCCTCTGTGACCTTCTTTAGGGAACATCCTTCAGCTGGCATAAGGAATTGGAAGAATTTATTTGTGGGCTTGTGTTTTAGGATAAACATCAGAAGGATATAAGAGGCTGTCATCATGAGATACGATTTATGTTTTAATTTCTGATATTCACAGTAGTCTAAATCACACAGACAAAGACCAGAGATTTCATTCAGTGTCCCTTGGGGTTTTAAGTAGCTGAAAATCTCAACATACAGGAGGATCTCTAAAATCACAGGAGCCTGTAACAGAGTCTCCAGTCTATACAAGCTGCTAAATCTCACACAGGAGTGAGATGCCTCGGATTACAAGTCACACAGCACTTTACCTTTGCATAAAATATAACTTGCTAATAATTTCTGCCTATTAGTCATAGCACAAGAACATACTGTAGCATAAATCCTCTCCTTGGAGGCACCACACACTTCCCCTTTGTATCACATCAAACTTTAGGAACTTAGTCTTGTGAGTCAAGGCTATCTCCAGTCAGTGCTTTCCTTGCCATACCCTTCCCACACAGCCCATTATCTCACCCTCACAGATGAGATCTCATTAACTTGCCTCATCCCCACGACAGCAGCCTCTCATAGCTATTTTGTAAAGTTTCTCACATAAATATTAATGCTGGCTTCTGTGTTACACTCACATGGAACAGAAATTCCCCATAACCATCTTCACAGATATTTCTTAACCTGGCTCCTGTTCTGGGATGTCTGCCACTAACTTCACTGCTCCTTTCCCTGACCAACAGCACCTTAGTCTTCTTTCTTTCTTTCCTTCAATTATTATCTTTTGTCTTACAGCAGGAACATCAACTCCCTGAGATGGAAATTGTCTTTTTTGTGCTGTGTTTTGTGCAGCAGGTAGGTAGCTATTAGATGCTGAGATCATGAATAAGAAATTGTTTCTTAAAGTCTGCTGAGCGAGACACCAATGTGTAAGATGTCAGATTGGAGAGATACTTGCATGGAGTTAAAATGTGTCTGAATCATGTCTGGAATCATAACATCACTCTTTCTCTTCTTCTATTCTCTAACTGCAAAAAATACAAGTTGGTTTCAGATTGTGTTTAAGCTTCTATAGGGAAAAAATCTCTTTTCTGTTGCAGTAAGCCAAAATGCTTTCAAGTTTTGAGGGTTGTTGGTTTTTTTTCCTCTCCATATTTTGAAGTGTTTTATCTAAGCACTTGCTCTTTGTCATATCATGTGGAGAAGTTATCAGATGCATGGAGTTTAATTAAATATCATGCCACAGCCAAAACCTTGCTCAGAATTTTGGTAACAAGCTATGAAGCAATTTACTCAGGTAATTGGGAGATATTTGGCTCCAGACTTGTGTCTAAAAGCCACATGGCTGACGTGAAATGAGCTAATGGGTGGCTCGAGTCCCTGTCACACCAGCCTCTCTGTCTGGTGCCTCAGCATAAA
The DNA here is from genome assembly GCA_013396975.1 of Bucco capensis. NCBI lineage: Eukaryota > Metazoa > Chordata > Aves > Piciformes > Bucconidae > Bucco > Bucco capensis. The sequence continues at coordinate 216,488 of VWZO01014396.1, forward strand.
GAGATGTGAGCAGGAACCAAGCATGTTTTAAACTCTCTTTCCAGCTGGGTAGAAAAGAGCCAATCTAATTGCTGGAGGTCCTGATGGCTGCAGCTCAGACTGAGGTCTCCTTCCAAATTTGGAAGGCCTCATCTTCTGTGGAAGCTAGATAACAGAGTTATGATGTCTAATTTAAAAGAGGAGAGAGGAGTAACCACCTTTCCCAGTCTGCTAACCTTATTTCCAAGAGCAGGCACAGATAAAATATTTGTCAAAAACCTATGTATTTTTCTGCATAATACTATAGACCACATAGTCTATACTATTATTACTATTACTAGACCACAAAGCAATTAAGCTTTGCTGGACTGCAAGAAATTGCAACAAAGACACAGCAAAGATGAATTTCATTCCAATTATCTCTATTAAACTCATTTTATTTGGGTCTCTGTCACGGAACTTCAGCAACAAATGTCCTTTAATAATACATTTAAACATTCAGCTTATTCTAACAGTCACTTCTTGCTGGAGTGTTTTGACATGTCTCGTACAGTGACAGGGAAACTTTGTCAACAGCCTGAAGTCAGACACATTAGAGAAGGCATTGTTATAAAGCTGCTGCATACTCAGCCAACAACAGTTCAGATAACTTCTAACTCCATGCTGCAAGACAGTTTAAACAATGTGGACCTGTGGATAGTCTGAACAGCTAGAAGCCAGTTTGCTAGGTTAGAGGAAGATCCTAGTAGAGAGACAATTCCACATCAATTAGCTCCTTTCTGTAAAAAAGCAACACTTCACATGCCTTAACAAAGTAGCCTCAAAAAAAAACACTGTTAGAAAAAGTGCTTTCTCTTCCCTCCCTTCAGCTCTTAGATTAGTATTATCAGAGAATAATGAATTCCAAGTATCCCCCTGAAATGTTTAAGTCATGTCTTATTCATGAGAAGTCCAGTTTGGAGCTAATGGGTTTTGGTATTGCTAGTCATTACTTCATTTTTTTGTATCACATATCTGCCAGGTTTCTGGACAAATCAAAATCAAAGCCTACTCTGGAAAATTCAACTTCTTTCCTTAATCACCATCAAGACATAGAAAAGGCAGTCTGCTTGCCTTTTGAACAATATTTATGTAATTGAAAGGGGGCTTAAGTTTGTTACACTACAGTAAGGCTTAGGATTATGCTGAAAGTTTCTAAGTACTTTAGAAATATGTAGTATTTCAGGTTCTGCCACCACTAATTAGAAAATATATTAATTAAATTGATAAGTGAACAAAGTGGTTAACATCAGAGAAACCAAACAGAATATGAGAGGCAAAGAAAATTAACAGTTTCAATGGAATTTCAAATCAGAAGAACATAAAAGAGGAAGAAAACTCTCTCTGTGTTCCTCAGTAAATAAAAGAGGGGTTGACTATAGGAGCAAACTGAACGAGGAAAGTACTACAATGAACTGAACTATTATGAACTATAATGAACTTCCTAAATTACTGATTACAACTGAAATAAACAGGTAAAGTTCTTCCACAGTCTTCCTTCAAAGACTTTTGCATTAAGCATTCAAGTACCTTTTTCCTCTCCACTCATGCAGAACATGTTCCAAGCTTGCTCACACTCTGAGCACAGAAATCTACATTAGTACAGCCTTGTTTCTCCTCCTGTACTCTGACATATGCCAAAGAGATTTAATACAAAAATACATCATCTTTATCTCTCATCTTCCCAAACATCTTGTCTTCTATGTGTGACTGACAAGCTTTAAGCTAGTCTCTCTTTCCAGCTGTGATTTCTCACACTGTTCCAACGTGTCCATGTACTATACCTCTTCTCTATGAGTAAAACTCAAAAATCCTTCCAAAAGTTATACACAATGCACACTTCAAGATGGATACTATCAGCCATTAGAGCAGACAAAAGCATTCCCACATCCTGCCTGTGCCCTTTGCTAGTTGCAAAGCAGTCCTAGAATATATAAAGTGAGCTCTTTCCTGCAAGTGCCTTTTCCCTGAACTGAATGTTAGTTAAACTAGAATTAGTCTGAAGTAATGCAGAAGGAAATGTAAGATCAAAATCAGGTCATGAGGAAATCTTTCACAGGATAGACACTAGTAACTAACTTTCCAGTGTTGAGTACATTGTAGTTTCTGTAATTAATAGTAGTAATGCAAAGTTATAGAAAATTACATTCCTTCTCAGTATATTTGAAACACAACATCTGCAACTGCATTCTAGCATATTTCAATCTCTAAAGAAAGCCTGTAACACAAACCCATCTAAATTCTCTTGCAGAACTGTTGTTTTCAAGCCTCTGCTTTTGAAATGCACTGAAATCATGGCCTTTGTTTCAGTCTTGTCTTACCCTGCTGCCCTAGAAAGCAATGTTGATTCAGTAATGCTAGAGTAGGTATTTTTTTTAATATTATTAATATTACATAAAACAAACTCTTCCCTCTAACATTTTTGAATCTTTCATATCACTATTCATTATCCTTTCTAAAGAGATTCAACCCATACCCTCCCATAACTCAGCTTGGAGCCACTGCATCTCTTTCATCAGGCTTCTTTTTGGTGCCAATCTCCATCATGCAAAACCTCTCTTGGAACAGAGAGCATTTGTTGCTCTGCTCTCTACAGTACCACAGTGCTCAGCCATCATTTGGAGTAATGGAAAAGAAAGGGCATTAAAAAAGGTAAAAGAGAAAAACCATAGACTTTTTAAAGTGTCCCCTTGACTACAGACTACATCATGGATGTTTAATTCTACATGTTAGCCACTGTTACAAATGTACTGGTATGTTGCTCACTGGTGTAACCAACAAGAAGAGACACTAGGTTTTGTCTGACTCCATTCAATTCAGCTGCAAAGCATTCACTGACATAAAGAAAACATTTATTCCTGTTAGGCTGCAGAGCCCAGTAACCTGAAACCTAGATGAACAGCTGTAAGACATCTAGCTACTGAATAGATTTCTCCCTAAAATGATTTGTTTTCAAGCTGATAAGGATAGGCCATAGAGTTTTATATTGCATTAAAAACACATCTTGATGTCAAAACAAGACCTGCTTCTGTCAAAAAGCTACTGCTAGAAAATAAGTTTACTGCCTTGGTGGTAAATATTTTGTTTGGGCTACCACATACATTTTTATGAAGATTTATGTCCTTGCATTTTTATCTTCATTTATCAGTTTATATACTGCATACACTGGTTCTGGGTATGATATTGCTTCATGATGTTTATGTAAAATACAGACTGCAATTATGCTTTCCAATTTCTAATTCATTAAAAACTTGTTTCGGGCAACAATGTTACTAAAATAAACAACTTTTTAGTGTCTTGACAATTCTAAGTGCCAAATTAACCACTCACTTGTCTAACACCATCTAGACTGGGTAATGAAGGAAGCTCTTGCCCACACTTCAGTGTTGGCTTGACTTCCAGCATGTGGCACTTGGAAAGAACAGAGATGGTGATGGGAGATGAGATGGTGATGAAAGGAAATGAAGCAAGAAGCATAACTCTCAATTTACTAAAACCCCAATTTCTTTAACCCAGATCTAATCCAAGTGTTCATTTTACCATAGTATCACTATTTGCAGACTGTGGAACAGATTTTTAGTCTTCTATTAATGCAAATAATAGTCTTTAAATGAGGTTTTATTCTATTTTACTGATACAGAGTATCACTTAGTGAAGTATTTTTAACATTTCCATTATCCCAGTTTCTACTTCAATTTGTCCATTAATTTGTAATCTATAATCATTGGCATGATATATTATAGCAAGGATACAGCTTTTGACCTTAAAATTATAGTCATTATTTCAGATAATGATTTATGGTTACAGTTTAGATAGATAGACACAGTTTAATTTTGGAGCTCTTCCTAATTCTTCCTATTAAAAATGAGCTACAAGAGTTAAAAAAACATACATATAAACTGAAAATAACTTTATTTAGAGAAGGCAGGAGTTTTAATGGTGATCATTTTGGCTATGTATATAGAAATTATATAGTTGGACTAATGAGACTATCTACTAGGAGAAAAATTGCATTATAATACATCATTTATGTTTATCTATAGATTCTTAAGAAGCCATCTTAAAGTTCAGATATCTATATGCCTGATTAGCAAATCTACAGCAGGAGACAAATATATTAAGGAGTGATAATGAAAGCAGATATGAAAAGATAAGTCAAAATCACACATCTAACAGCAAAATTTCTTTTGCTGAAAGACTGCCACAAGGATAGCTTTTTTTTTTCTATTGCCACTGCCTGAATTAAATTAAGAGTTTTGATTTATTTAAATGTGTAACGCTATTAAGAAAATTGTGTTTTAAGTATCCCAATTCCTCAGATTGAGACAATTATCATTTTTATTGTGATGTGAAGAAAGTCACTCTGTAATTAGATCTGACACCAGAAAGCTGAAGATACTGCAATTCTTTAATTTGTTTGAAAGCTGGATAGACAAATGTAGGTTGGTATCAAGTCCTTCCTTTCTGTTTATGAAACTCCTCAGCACAAACACTGAAGCCATTCATTTCTGTATAGGGACTAATAAATTCAGACATCTTTCACCACTTCCATTTTACATCTTCCTGCAAGAAGCATTAACTACATCATACCTTCAAAAAAATGCTGTCCCCTGTTTATTACTACTCTAAATAAAAACCTAAAGCAATCTACACTAAGCACAAAAGTTTCCTGTAGAACTGTCTCCTAATATTGTGAGATAAAGCATGCTTAAGATCTTCAGAGTTAACTTATTGTGTTGGAGAGAATTTTTATAAGATGAGGGAATACTAGAGGAAATGATCCTGAAAGCATTAGTGAGATCAAAATTGGGTGTTATTGTTCATCATTCGGAAGATATATTTTCCCTTAATTGTCCTATTTTTTTTCCTTCTGTTTATGATATGAAATTTATGATCTATGATAAGTGCATGTAGAAACAAGGATATTCACAACACAAGCAATCAGAAAGTCTACTAATTAAGAGAATAAAATGTAACAGAGTTTTGAGTCAGGGAGTTGGTATAGTGAATTAATGACGGGCATTCTATCAGATGAGATCTGATTTTGCTGTTTCTATTTTATTTCTAATTTTGAGCAAAGAAATGAACCTATAACTGCAGGTAGCTTTAAGAGCCCTTTGCTTTCTGCATGTGCTGACCATCCTGTAAAGCAGCTCTGCACTTCACCCCTGAAGAAAAACAAAGCACCAGGTGGATATAGTCCCATAGTCTTCCATAACAAGTGGCAGGGGTGAGTGTGGTCAATAAAGTGTGGTCATGTCCTTTTGCACTTTTGGAACTTGTCTGGATAGGAGAAAACTCCAGTAAGAGGAAAAACATTGCTGGCTGGTTTCTTTTAGAAGTGGAATAATGAGCACTGAGGGTAACATCAGCTGAGTGGTTTGGAAAGAGCTGGTTTAACCCTTGTGCTGGATCATTAATCTTCAACTGGATACAAGAAGTGTCCTTATTCCATGAATAATGTAGTTTTACATTATATGTATGTCACACTTAAAGGATAATTAAGGACAACAGAGCAATGGAGAGGGAGGTACAGCAGCATTAGAAGACCATCATAAATGCCTTTACAAATATGAATAACAAAATCCAGAGAGTGTTAAGGACTAAGTTTTAAACAGCCTTTTCCTTTCTTTTTTTATCTATCCTCCTCTTTCTTTCCCTACCTGCCTAAAGTCTGAATAATGAAATGAAAACAAATTAAGCATTCTCACTTAATTAAGCAAAGAGCATTTCAAGTTAATTCATTTTACACCAGTTTGGCCTTTCTGGAAGCAAAGTAAAACAGTTTTAATAATCTCCATTTTGTCTATTTTCAACTGAAAAGAAGATGAACTCACTTATTGTGACCAATCTGGTGTCTGAAGAGGAGACTTTTATCAAAGCATCACCTTCCCACAAGTGACTTTAAAAGAGACTTTTGGGTATCTGGCCACTTTCTTATTGTGTGTTCTATAATGAGAGTTACAATAAATAAAGACACACTGCCATCCAGATCTGTGTCCCTCCTATCCACCACAGCCTTTTCAGACATATGACTTTGTTGTCCAAAATAAAAAGCTAGAAGAAACATCCATGGCAGTGAAAAGACAGTTGGATTCAGCTGCAAAGCTGAAAGGGTAAGAAAATCAGCTGAAACAAGGCAGAGCAGGTTCCAAGTCTGTTTTATCATCAGCTGATGGTGACACTGACTACAATGAATTCTAGTTTAAAATATATGAATCAGAAAAAGCTTCAAAATAAGAAAACACAACATAACCTTTTGATTCAGTCATTTCACTTTACCACCTATTAAATGAATTAGTCTTAGTCTTCCAGTATAAAAACTGTATTAAAAGACTTTATATTCTCAAGTGGAAGAGAATATTAATACTCCAAAAGCACACCAGGGCATGTTTTATGAGGCAGTTAAAGGATGGCTTGGGCAGATGAAGGCAGCTGGCAGTGCCTACAAAGTCCATATTAACAGCCCTGAAAACCATGCCCTGACCTATCTAGCTGCTTTGGGAATTGGAGACAAAAAAGTTACTAGCAGATGAGATCATGCCTAGTTCTGCATCAGTCCTTTACAGACATGCAAGGCAATTCTGAGGATGCATGTGCAGGTGGAAGAAAATGTTAGGGGAAATAGTGAGTGTTGTGTTTTGTTTTGTTAATTGCTCAAATGTATTAAAAAAGCCCACTCCCACACATCAAATTCCAGGTGCCACTTTCACACTCAGCAATGCAACCCAGTGCCTGCTTGTGCTAACAATTCCTGGCAATGTGACAGACTAGACACAGGGGCAGGAGGAATAAGAAGAGTTGTTGCTCTCAATTTAATGTTTTCTTTAAATTACACACGATGACCTGAAGGCATTCCCTTTTGTATCTTTCAGGTTATGTCCCCATCTTTGTGGCAGCATTCTCCCTCTCATCCCCCCCACAAGAGATCACTTCTTTGTTCAGTCTGAGGGAATGCTATTAGCTGGCAGGGTGAGACATCTTTTCACCACTCCAAACCAAAATATGTTCTTGTCAGAGTTGCTAAACCTCAGGCAAAGAAATGTCCATGGGATAAGTTGCTCGAGGCATCACTTTCATTCAGCCTAAATCCCACTCTCAAGCAAGGCAGCCAGAAGAGAAACTAAGCATTAGCATACTGCTCCAGATTAGTGCCAAAATAACTCCCTTACCTGAAGTAATTCACATTACTGGGAGGTTTCCCTTTGCAACAAGGTTTGCTGGACACACACATAGGAAAAAAATAAACATAAAACCACACTAAACTGCTAGTCAGTATCTTTCTGTTTAGGGATGTATACATAGATTCTCTTCCACCCCCCCTTTCCTATTTTCTGGCTACCATTTTGCAGGTTTCTACCCAGTACATTTAGACCCTGATGGTCCTGTGCAAGTGATTCAAAAATAGATCTGTATTTCTTCTACCCTTGTAAGCTCCATGCTAAAATGCTTTGTACCAGATGGCAGTCTTTCAGGTATTTCCTCCCCCCCCTCAGTATTATACACTTTAATAATTGAACATAAGGTCATAAGTCTGTGCTTCACTGAAATACAACTGGATTGGGTGTAAAAGTGTAACATTTTTGGTTGTTGTTAAGGTTATTTGAGTGCCTGGTAGCACCAAAGAGCCCAAATGAATAGAAAGGCTAAGGAATGATTTAATCTGAGAGCAGATGCCTCCTGTAATGCAAGTTGCCTATAACAATTTCTCAAGACAGCATTTTGAGTGGGAATGTAAAGTTCAATGATCAGCATTCTCATATGCCAGAGGCCAGGATCTGGAGATTTAATGTGAATGCACTTATCAATTGATAAGATGCCACTTACTGCAACAATAAAAGCTTTCACAACACCTTACTGCTAAATTCAAAGAGATGGTCCTGCAAATTTAATGCTAGCTTAAAGTTTTCCTCTTAATCTATCTTAGAAAAGTAAAGTTAGACAACCAAAGGAAGATTTTGGAATTTCAGACACTGTTAGTATTGGTTTGAAAAAAAAAAAATCCTATTGCTGATATTATTTCTGTTGGTTCCAGTTTTGGTGAATTCTTATCCAAGGAGTTAAAAGATTGCCAAAAACATATTGTCCCCTTTCTGCCCTCTGCTTTCTCACTAGATAAAACACAGGGTCAAAAGTACAAGTGTTGACTGCCCAACAATGGTGTTTGTACACTTAGAGCTGTTGGAAGCAGCTGGCTTTATTGAAAGGAGAACACTTCTTTCCCATTTGATGTTTGACTGTAGCTATCGATCAGGGGGAAAAAAAGAGACCAAAAATCCTAGTGCATCTCCTGCTGGTGGTTTGTGAGGAGCAGACAGAGAGGGAACAACCCCAGCTCTCTATCTTCCACTACCACCACATCCCAAACTGCTCTTTCCTAGGGTCAAAACACTGCATTTTGTTCCCAATGCCAAAGACAGTAGGTGCATGGCTGCCTGATCTAACTGCACTCCATACTGTGGGGAGGACAAAAGCAGAGCAAAGATCCCAAACACTGGAAATAAACATGCTTGCAGCCAGCTCCTGTTGCATTCATCGTGGATTCATTCTGAAACACTTCACCTCACTGCCATTATTACCTGTGGGGTTCCCCCCTCCCAAGTATTTGGGGGGGGGGGGGGGGGGGGGGGCAAGTTTTAAGGGACACATCATGTGCTCTGTTTGTTTTACTTGTATGCAAGACATTAAGACCACTGATGTGTCTGGTGAAGCCTATCAATCAGAAAAGAACTTGTTTTCAAGAAATTCTATCACATGCAACTCTCTCAAAAGAAGCTGTACTATTTCAAACATACTTAATGGTTTTAGTGATGATTTCAGAGACTGAGAAAGACTAAGGGACAAGAGAGGAAACAGAGTGAGACTAGCAGACAATAACACTTAGCAGGGATCATCCTAGGAATAACCATGTTGCCAAGCATGGCAATGTCTGGAAAACTTCACAGCAGCAAAAGCAAAGTGAGAGCATTAAACACATCAGAAACTTATTTAGAGGTGTTGCCCATAAACAGATAGCAGAGAGAAACCAGGACAGCAGTAATAGCAGAGATGTCTTGGCAGCAGGTTTGCAGTCCCGAGCCTTAATTCAGTGGAGGAAAGAATCTGAGGATGTAGATTTTAGATCCTCAACAGTTGGCAATGTGCTATTTTGTGCTGAGCCACCATACAGAAGATGTGCACACAGACCTTCCTAGCTACAGCTGCTAATGTCTCAGTCACCTGTGGGAAGCAAAGGAAGACATCTGGTTGGGAAACACCTAGTCTACTCAGACTAAGTTTAAGTTTATATTTTGGAGTCATATCTTTCCCTCTTTTATGTTCATTAAAGAAATTTAGAGATTGTTTTACCTGTCTACTTCAAGACTGAAGGACTTTTAAGTACATACAAAACTAATTTTGACCTCATTTCTATCAGCAAGTTTGTTTTTTTAAGGCAGTTGTGGAACATCATGACCTCCAAGGATGGAGAGCCCATCACTTCACTGGGCAGCACATGGGCAGGTCACAAGAAGGAACAAGGGATGGAGGAGGAGAGAAGAAGAGGAGAAAAAGGAAGAGAAAGGGAATGAAAAAGAAACCAAACAATTTTTAAAGGCTCAGAAATAGTTTGGGTTATATAGTTGTAACAAGCTTCAGACAAGCTTAGCCTCTGACAAAAGACACACTACATCTACATAAACTGATGGCCAGTTTTCTTTGCTTCCATGATGCCTCGGAGCTTTTGATTTTGATTTTTTTTTTTAGCTTTATAGATTTTAGAAGTCATTGTAGCTTTAATAGTAGTACTGTAGATTTTTGTATTCCAGGGGCTTAAGGCTCATTAAAGCAGCTTTTTCTTCTCTCATCTCTACTAAATTCGCCTGGAGTTTTTCTTCAACTCTCCTTAAGGCAACATCCATATACTTTTTTTTCTATAAAGTTTGCAATATATTATGTTTAGATTAACCTAGTTATGTTATAGTCCATTCTGTGACTGACAAACAACTTGGCACTTTGTTTCCTTGGTGATTTTTGAAAGGCATGGGAATAATCTTCTATTGCTCAGCACTTTGGACTAAGGCTAAGAGGGTGATGCTTCACCGTGGCTGATGAGCTGTTCAGGGAGCTCTTAACTTGTAGAAGCAGCAGGCACTGAAGAAAACATCTCCCAGAGCCTAAAAATAGCAAAGTAGATTCTCTAGCCTTGAAGTAGCCCAGGAGAAACTTTGCACTATAATGTTCTACTAATCTCCTCTTCATATGAAATCAGCAAGATAACGTGAAGACCAGGCAGGAACTACAAAGATGAGGATTTGAAGGCAGCAACAGTGCAAATGACTGTAGCTATGAAACAATGGAAGTAAAGTAAAATGGAAGAGAAAGTGGAACAGGTACTTGGTATTTTAGTTGAGTGTGCAGTCACTCAGCAGCTCCAGCACACACTGCCAAGGCAGCAAACCAAGATGTGCACCACTTAGCTTCTGACTAGTGCAAAACATTCAAACATACCTGCCCAGGAAACAAAACCACACCAACTCACCATACCTAGCCCTTTTTGACCTACACTGGCTACAGACAAAACCTGAAATACAATATCTTTGTTTCTACCATCAAGGTATATATACTTGACACATGTTCCAGCACAAAATTACCCAGAGCAGCAGAATGGGAAAATGGGATGAACATTAACATACTCCAGGCACTATGATTTCTCCACAATAAAGCCAAGGTTTATCCTTTGGCAGAGATACAACTCTGTGGAGGTGACCCTAGAATGGGGACCAAATCCATGGAATAAAACTTCCTCAGCAAATAAGAAGGCCATTCTCCAGGAAGACTCCTCTTTGGCTATGTTTTCTCTAACAAATAAGACCAAGTGTGCTGCACACACTTTGTCTCTGGGAAAAGAACAAGGGAGCAAACAGTGACAGATGTTAGACACACTTTGAAAGTCCTCAGATACTGTAGTGATGAACGACTGTAACAACCTCTTTAGGACAGAACAGAAGGTTTATTGTCTGAAGCAGGAGATACCATTCCCCTTTGATACTGCTTGCCTACTGTGGTATCATACCAATGAAGATACAATAGGGATGCTGTTTTGAAAATAATTTAAAACAAAAACCTCTGAAAGAATAAGGCTTTTCATCCTGCCCCTGAAGGCTTTATTTTGCTTTGTTTATAAAATGCATAATTGTGCTAACATACCTAATTGTCACTCTACTCTTCTGGCAAGCTAATATACAAGTGGGTGCCAAACAGCAAGGAATACAAAGATAGAATGGAAAAACAGTTGAGATTTGATGGTGTTTTGCCTCCCATTAAAAGTATTCTTCCATGAAAAAATATAATAGACAGATGTGCATGCATTGTAATTAAGATACTAAGAAACACTCATAAAGCTATTTTTAATATTGTCTCTTATTTTTCTGGAGTTACTATTGGAAAAAATAAAATAGGCTAGAGGGATTTGGTTTGTAATGTTTCTTCATATTGAGCCAGATTTAGGAAACATGGATCCAAAAACTTTGTTAGAGATGAGTACTGAATCTTTGAGATCTTCACTTAGGACTACCACTTTATTATTTCTGTTCTACACTACACTACACAGGTATGCATGTTGGTTGTTTTGCCTTTTTTTTCCTTACAGATATAAGAGGTTAGTGGCAGAGGTAAAGTCTGTCCCTTTTTCAGAAGTAAAGCCAAGCCATCTGGATAGCTGTGTGTTGAGGCAGAGTATTATGCTGAAAGGAGTTGTCTATAATTATCTTACTGGAAGTATCAAGTCCAGGTTTCTAGTCTTGATACTTTTTAGGGTTTATTTATACTCCATCTCACTAACCTGCCAAAACCCTCTTGAGATGTTTCTATTCTTCTCCCCTTTAGCTCTTTCCATCACTCCTATTATGTCTACACTGGCAAACACAACAAAGCTTCTCCAGTTTTGGGCCAAAGATGCCTCAGCCAGCGAAACAGCTCCCACCTCTTTCAGCATTCTGCTTCCACACAAAACCAGCACCTCACTCGTTTTCAACTAAGCATTCCTTCCAAAACACCCTTGCTATTATTTTATAGTCACTAACACAGTTATTTGTTTGTACTTCTGGAAAGAAAGTCTCTCTCTTTCCCCTTTTGCCTTCCCTAAGTCTAATCATTCTCCCTATCTTCCTGCCCACATTTCTGCTAAAACATACTGACTAGCAAGCAGGAATACAAGTTTCATCTCTCTAACCTATCTGATTTTATGTTTTCAAAAATATTTACACTAGCACTACAGAGAAACCCTATTAGCATTTTGATTGCATTCTTTGCAGCATTTTGCAAACATAAGCAAGTATCCACGGAACTTCTTTCTCCCCAAAACACAACTTTGTGTGCAGAACTGCTGCCATTAGCTAGTTTACAGTGTTCATTTATTAGAGCAAGGCTAAAGAAGATGTTAGATATTGGGGTTTAGTGATGTAGTTCAGCATTGTTTGGACTGCCAAGGCTGATGTCTCTGTCTTCTCCCAGCACTTTGTACTATGAGTGGTTTTCATTAGTTACTTGTACATGTACAAAATATTCTTAGTTCTGTAAAACCACTTCATATTTTATAGTTAGCTAGCAGACAGTGCTACGTCAGATTCTGGCTTTGAGTTTTATGTGCTGTAAAACTGACTGTATACCCCAATTTCTTCAGTCTCCTTTAGAAAGTTCATGTGGAGGAGTTTACTAATTCAGTCCTCCTGGTACTTTTGTATTCACTTCAGGTTTGAGCATCATCTGTAAAAGGCTTGAAATGGGTATGTGTTCATCACTTAAGTAATGTGCTTAGAACCTATTCTTTTGAAATAAAATTACAGCTACATTACCAGCAGCTTTCTTCTGAATGAGCTAACAAATTTCTGCAAACAGAAAAACAACCTTCCTCCAATCCAGCAAACAGCAAAATGAGCATGTTCTGTTACAAAATGTTTGACTTCTATTTATAACTCGGGTAAAGATGTGGAGCCAGAGCACAGAACTGATCTGGCCAGAAGGATCTCTTATTTTTAATGAGTGTAGCAAGTATGCTATGAGAAAAAACAATCACACCAAATGTTCCACTGGCAACCCAGCTGAATACATCTTATCATTCCGTTACCACAGAGCGATTTGCTTTGCTCTCCTACAACCAAGCTCTTACAGCACCTCAGTAACTGACTCTGTCTCCTAGAAAGTAATCCCTAGTTCTGAATAAGCCCCTCTGAGCTCTGTCTAGTGGAAGGGTTGAGTTAAGCACAGCTTCAATTGCAAGTGTAAGAGGCAATCCCCAGCAAAGCTGCTAAGCCCCCGGCGAGGCCCTCCAGGCAGAGGGGAGCATTACCTACCCACTCCAGAGCCTGGATGAGCACTCTTGCCACTACACTACTACACAAAAAGAAACTCACTGCTCAACCCTTTTTAGCAGGAAGGAAAAGCTGCCACTGCACGTTGGGATTGGGTTTGATCTCACCAGCATGCCACGGATGTGCTACGAGAGCCCCTTCCAGACCTAGCAATCCTTAAGAGGCTTAGATGGAAACAGACCTTTTTGGGGGGATTAACTCAAGCAGACATGATGCCTGGAGAGACTTTAAAAGGAAGAGAGATGCTCCAGGAGTTTAGGAGCCTGCAGGCTCAGGCAAGAGACGAGCAATGAGTTTCAGGATTACGATGTCTTGAGTGACTGACTTCCTACCCAAGTCTTTTCTTTCTGTTTTTCCATAGTCATTTTCCAGACATAACTATTTGCAAGTTTAAAATGAACAGGTGCTTCTAATACAACAGTAACAAAGATGTTATCATCATCAACAGAAAGTAACAATCTGACCCTCACAATCCCTCTGCTTCATACTGAATATGATGTCTAAGGAATGGAATATCTAGTTGGGTCACTTTAGGGTCACCTGAAGTGACAGCTTCTCCCTGCAGGTGCAGCCTTTTCCTCTGCATCCCTCAACATGCCAAGATTGAGCAGGGACGTTGGTTTGCATACCAATCCTTAGTACTAAATCTACACAATAGGTCTTACCACTGCTACAAAACATGCTATAATTTCAGACAGGGCACTTAGTGAGGAGAGTTTTAGCTATACAGTAAAATCACTGAAGAGAATTAGCTCTAACTGAGGCCAGGCCATGCCCTCAGCATCCAGTGTAGTGCAACACCTCAGCAAGCGTCCATCACTTCTCAGTTCCTTCTCAGTGAAGCAAGAGCTCAGCTGAGTGCTGAATCATACTGAACATGACATTTTGGAAAGATGTTTGAGCTTGTATGATTCCTGATCAATTTTCTTTCATAGTGAGCTGAAAGTCAAGCTTTTTTGACTGAGTTTCTACCCTTTCACACACTCCTGGGTACTAAATGGCACAATTTTGCTGCTTTGAACTTACAAATAGAACAACAGCAAGCCAGGCATCTCCATCCCAGAGTCATCTGTCACTCTGCATACTTTGCTAACTCTTTTTGGTATTAAGTTATGAGTGTGAGGGGACTCTATAAATAAAGTCTGACAAGTGGGGGTGGGAGGAGGAAGTCCACCCAATTTGTATTGACAGCTCCTCTTCACTTCCTCTTTTGGTCAGCATTTTCTGTAATATACATTCTTGTAGCAGCCAAAGAAATTTTACTGATGAAGGCTATACTTCCAATTTGCCCTAAAATTGATAGTTTCAATTATTAATTTGGCAACTGAAAATTTCTAAGCCCATCACGTTCCAGAAGGTAAAAATTGGGATCTCTGACAGCTAGTAAAAAAGGATGACAGGCTTCAAAAGGATGTTCCTGTGACACTCAGAAAAAACTGGATGGGTCTTGGGGAAGAAAGCTTGAAAAAAATATACATTTGAGATTCCAAAAGCTTAGATGAAATCAATTCTCCTCTTTCCCACTCATATGCTCTTTTTTTCCTCTCCTGTTCTACTTAATATATTTAGCATATGTTAAATATTTGTCATAATCAAGGAAAAAACCCCTTCTTTGTATAATTTTACCTGTCTTCTCTAACTCAATACTTAGTTTCAAAAAAAGGTAAAAATTAAAAATTAAGGTAGAGAATAAGAATAATCTCTGGGCCAAGACATATGGCTTTCAACATAAAGAAAGTCTCTTTACTTGATTTGCATGGTAAACACTGTATCTCTCATATATGCATGATATACAAGTTAGAATAAAAGATTCTATTTGAAAACACCCTGAAGGAAAACAAATAATTCTTCTGAGAAGATGCAAGCCATATCTAAACTCAAGTCTCCTGTATGCAACAGAAAAAAACCCATGACTGACATCTCACCAAAATAAACCAACATAGAGAAGAAAAAACAATCTTCCTCTGGAGATCAACCAGAGGCAAGAACATTTAAAACCTTTCTTTGTTTGTTTTTTAAATATAAAATCTTTTTCATTCCAATGGTTGCTTAATGTTAAAAAGCAAAAGAAATTCAAACAGGAGGGAACAGAGCTACTGAACTAGTCTTGGAAGCATCCCAGCTATGGACACATAATCATATTTGCTCTTCAATTCTTTCTATCTGGCCACATTACTCTTTCATTTTCTCCTGCTCAGGAGAAAAGGAAGGGAGGAAAATCCCTTCTTTACCCTATAGACTGATGGTTATTGGTACTTCCCATGTTTAAACCCTGTCAGTTTGAAGCCAGATCTCCCCCTTCCAGTCAAAGCTCTTTAACTTCTGTGCTGTGGAGTGGTTGCTACTTGCAACAACCCAATGGCCTAAGAAATCAGGTCATCATTCTGGGATGGCCACACTTGGAGCACAGTCAACAGCTTGGGATGCTCTTGAAATAATCTAATGTAGCCTGAAGGGTAGCCATTGACACCCATTCTACCAATCCCTGTTATCCAACTAGTGCTTGCTATCATCTGGAAACAGCCAAGTTTATAGATAAATAGCCTTGATCTAATTGGCACATCTGTTCCCTTTTTTACTTGCAAGCTCATATGTGCACTTTACAAAGTGTATTTAAATCACACTCCAGCTCTTTTCTTTCTAGAAGCACACAAACCCTCCATCAGTCCTTTTGTTTCCATACACAGTTTCAACTCTTGCTGCTTTTTTCCCCCACATACTTTTACTTATATACATACTGAAATGACTGACAGTGTCTTTAGTTTAGTAGTCTTCAGATCCATCTTTACACTTAGAATATGCACTGAGAAGCTTTTGCTTCTTTTCAGAGGTAGTTTACAATAGATGAAAGAGCATCATCATTTCATAAAACACACAAGTTATCTTACTGACTTGAGGACATGCTGTAGAACCAATTAGGATAAATATGTGTGCTTCAGAGTGCTCCCAAGCCCCAGCATGTGTGCTGGCCATTTCTCAGCTCCTTGTCAGAACACATCCTGGGCATGCACCAGCTCTCCTTTTCTGGAAGGGTAACCACATGTGAATGACTGAAAGGAATCACAAAATGGCTAAGTAAGGTCCTTGCTCAAAATGATCAATGTATGATGACATAGGCTGCTCTGTAATATCCATCTACCCTCGAGTCTTGGTGCCTTGGATTCTCCAAGACAACATTCATCATGTTGTACTGCTGCACAACTGCTGTACTGAGCATACAACACATCACTCTACCAATTCAGCTCCAGCTCTTTTATGCACAAGTCATTTGAGTGACTATGCAGTAAATACATTACTGCTCAAAAATTAAAGGGCAGGAAGGCACCAGGAGTGGTTCACAATAAGCAGTGTGCCAAGTGAGAGACATTCTGAAGAGCAAGTTGTCTCAGTGTCTCTCACTCTTGATATTTAACCAGCTCTATTCTTCCTGATTACCCAGTGCCAGCTATCAATTGTCACTAACACGAGTGTAATTAATGGGACTTGTCTGTTTAATTGCAGCAAAGATCCAATTTGAAATACTTGCAGAGAATGTTGAAAGTTAAGATCATCTGGGAGCTTTTTGGGGAAGTAATGAAACAGAAGAACAGGCAGAAGCTCAGTTACACCTTTAATATGCTATTGTTAAATTTCTTACTCTATCACTAGAGATCTCATGTAAGAGATCACAAGTGGAAAGAAAGAAGGAATATCCAGTTAGATGAAGCAATGACATTTAGGAGTAGACAAACTGTCCCTCCACATTAAGGTGTTATTTTGTATCACCATTATATTAAGGTTTACATTTCTTTTCTTCCCCCTCAATCAATTTCAAACCTGTCACTTAAAAGTGTGTAAATTCTTTTACAGCAACAAAGTCAGTCTTGCTCATATCCTGGTTAAGTTGCTCATTTGTATGGCACACTGTTTCAAACATGATTTATTAGTAAAATACATGCTTTAATGACTTGCCTTGTTTCTAATTTATAAACCTGAGTTGATGGAAGTTTTGCTGTGTTAATGTTTCCAGATCTCTTTGCCCTGCATGTGCAGAACAGTGGGCATTACTCAATACAGTTTTCTTAGTTACACAGTTATCCCAGCACCAGGGCAGGAGGCAGCTTTTTTAACTGTTCTGTGATTCTAGTATGGCTGGCCACACAAGCCTGAAAGGCACAGAAGCAGGCAGGAGTCAGACCCTGTTCTCCACACACCAGGGGGATTGTTCTCACTCACACTCCCATCCCCATCTTGTAGGCTGGGACAATCTTAATGCTAAGCCTGCTTCCACTGCACTGTATAAGCATATCTCTCTGAAACATATCAGCATTTTGCATGCATTGTAAAGTCAGGAAAAAGAAAAGTTAATTTAAAATGTGCTGCAGTTTGTGCCAGTGCTGTTAATGTCATCCTGAAATAACATAATAACTGACATTACAGTGGTTACAGACCAAGCACTGACACAGACTCTGCTCTGAAAGCTGCTCGACACTAGAGGAGCCTTTCTGAACACCCCTCAGCTGCAGCTCAGACAGATAACCCATGTTACAGAAAAGAGGAGCAGTGAAACATAAACAATCCCTTCCAAAACACAGGGTCAAGCACCATAACACTGCCCATGGGACTGGGATAAGTGGAAGCCACTTCAAACAGCTTTATGTTCTCCTAGCAGTTATTATATCACCAGACATTAATCTCTCAGCAAAGGATCATTAAAGTTCTGACAACTTTCCTCTTCCTCCTTTCCCTAGTCCTTTTCCTTTCCCTTTCCTCCTTGTTGTGACTAGGAGAAACATGAGGTTTCCTAAGTATAAATAATTCACAAGATGGTGCTAAAAGTTTGTTAAAGGAATGAAGTCTAAGAAGTTGTTTACACTGTCAGCAAACTATGGATGATTCTACAGTTGTATCCCAGAACTCAATTTCCTTGCCATATTGGAACATGAAAATTAGGACTATTCAGTTTTTTCCTGATGAGTCTCAAAAGAGAATGTTGTCCAGAAAATAATAAGTGGAGGAGAAAGATTTAAAATTCCCAAGTGGTCTAATAGTTATCATTAGCATTTATAGTCTTCTAATAATCCTCAGGAAGGAATTCACTGCTGGAACCACAAAAAAACTACATTATTTTAATCACTACAGAATAATTACTGCATATAAGTATCTAACCGAACTTTGCTCATTTGCAACTCAGAGAGCAATAGAGAAAGATGAATGGTGGGCTTGCTTCTGCTGCTTATCAGAAGCTTTTTTGTGCCAATATGTCAAAGGCAAAGAAACTAAAATCCAGTAGATATGGGTCTCCAGGGACTACAACAAGTCAGGGATTTTCTGATGAAAGTTTTTTTTTCCATAAAAATTGGATTGCCTGAAGGAATGCATGAACCAGTTTAGATGAAAAGACCATTTTTGGCTTAAAGAGGAAAAAAAAAGGAGGAAAAGTCCATTTTCTATTACCTCCAAATAAGCAAAATCTGTAAAATTAGAGCACTTAACTGGAACACAGAACACTTCACTCAACTTCAAACCAGACACCTGTCCTAGCCACTGATCTGCAAAGTTGAGCTTGATTGGTTCTTCAGGGGAAACAGAAGGAAAGCAGAGAGGAAAGAAGAAAGTAAGAGTCATCTAAGAAGATATGTGCTTAGCAGTCATTGTGCTCAGCTCAGCTCTGATCTGAACGATCAAGCCTACAGTCCACCTAATTAAGCTAGAGTCAGGACTTGAAAGTTCAAGCATGTACCTTACTAGCTCAGGTACTGCTTATCCTGACAAAAATCTGGACTGGGCTCTTGCTTTTCATCAAAGGTTTGAGATTCCCTCAGTGCATAACAACAACAACAATCTTCTGAAGCATCAGCAGAGAAGCACCAAAGCCTCACTCTTCCACAGCAACACATAACCAGTGCAAGGCCAATCACAGTAGTGACAGCACAAGCCATACACATCATACCTACAGGACACTTCAGAGTGGCAATCGTGCTACAGATTTAAAGGTTGATTTGGTGCAAGGCAAAACCATTGTTGCTGTCATTTTGCTTTATAAGAGGACAGGGAAGAAGGGACTGAGGTCCACGGTAACTCTCTGCTGCTCATATCACTGCCCCCCACCTGTTTTTCCTACTGAATCCAGGGTTCAAACTAAGAAAAAGACTTTTGATTCCACTACTCCCAGGTGCTTGTTTGTTTTTCTTTCACTAAGTGCAGAAGGCTAACACATGGAGATGCTTTAAAACATCACAGCCTTAGTTCTTCCTCCCTGTATTGGTTCAAACTGCTGAAAGCCAAGCTGTGGCCCTCTCTACATGGGCATTAGCAGAGAGCAACACAGAATATCCCAAATTGGAAGGGACCCACAAGGATCATTGAGTCCACCTTCTAATTAGGCCAACAGTGTTAGTTGTCCTAACAGGACAACCCCAAAAGAGCATCACCCAAGTACTTCTTAAACTCTATGAGAGTTGGTGCTGTGACTAACATGGGTGTAGTGAGTGGAGATGGCCTGAATTTAAACAGGCTCAAAGTCAGACTCTCATCCCATTTCCTTAACTAGTCTAATTAGAGTATAGAATTCAAACTGGAAAGCACATTTTTAACAAACATATGCTGAGGTGCATTACATGCTTCTTGAAAGTGCTTCAGATGTACCATTACACCTTACAGATCTGTGAAACAAGAACAGCTCTGCCTCATCTGTGGAAGGGTGTTATGTAAAGCTGCTTTCTTCTCTAGATTAGCACAAACAACAAGATTAAAAGCAGTTTCAAAATGAACAAGGATGTGTACAAAGCTGTCACTTCTATAGCCAGTATCACATTAAACCTCACCCAGAGAAATAATTAGCCTGAGGGGGTGCAGTGTGAATGCAGTGTTGGTTAAGTGGGCTTTCTTTAAAGCAAATAAGCCAATCCATAAGATATCAGTGATATTAGAGCAGCCTCTCTGAATCACACCAAATAAAAAGAGCTAAGCCTCAAATAGCTTGCAATTGTTAAGAGATTTCTATGTCTGAAAAGACAGAATGACTGATGATGAGGATTGAGAATTAACTGCAGCTTGGTGACAGATAAACATGACATGGCCCAAGTACAGTACCAACGTCAGCAGAGTGGACTCTTTTCCCTCTTGGGCCCTCCCTAAAGGAGATTTACTGTTGTGCAAACACTTTCCAAGATCTTCAGAACAAACATCCAGCTGAGCAGTCTAAATTATCAGACAAACAATTTATTTTGTACAAAATTTCTTCTCTTTTGACTCTACCCCCAACAGCTCAACCAACCAGAAGACTAAAGCACCAAAAAAGTTCCCTTTATTAGAGTGCTCAAGGACATGAAGTAAATTGTCATGCTTAATGACAAAAGCTATAGGGAACCAAAAACCACTATATGGGAGAAATCCTTGTACAAAGAAGCTTTAGCTGAAGACCAAAGCAGCTCACATTAGTCTACTTATTAAATTACTGATGTTAGACTCCCTAAAATGTGTCAGCACAGTGGTACATTATAGACAATTCCTCACAACACTAGGACAGTATTTTGGTGCAGTTGATTATCTTTTTAAAGGAAGCATACATGGATACAGTGGAGCATTTCAACATCCAGCATCTATAATTTTAATTAGATGTTTCATCAGATTGGATTTGGAGCTTAAATGTACAAAATGAGCTTATTTAGTAGAAATCATCATGGTTTAATTTAATAACAATATTTAAAAATTCTCAATTGTTGGATGTGGGGATCATTAGTTTGAAAAAAACCACCTGAGTTTTTCCTTTATTTTCCTTAGGAGTGGATGTATACAATTCATTCAACAAGAGGTTGTATGCTGTGAGTATGAGAGAATGCAGGATTTAGTCACATAAATGGGTTCAGAATATCATCTTTGATCCTTATTTTTCCAATTCTAACCCTTTTATGAAAAAATAATCCAGACAAAAATAATTTTCACTCACCCCCCCCCAAAAAAAAAAAAACAAAAAAAAAAAGGAAAACCTCTTTCCTCCACTTTTTTGCACTCTTACTCTGAAGTGATCCAATTCATTAGTATTTCTGACTCTAGGTAAACTCCTTGTCAGACATTGAAAGGAATCATGAAATTGCTCCTTGTAAAAAAACATCCTTTTCACATGCTTTAAATTCCTTTGGCACTTACAAGCATATAAATGTTCTTCATTATCCACTGTACAACAGTAAGAAGCTACTGAGAAGATAATTTGGAAAATATGTACCAGGTTAAAGTGAAGAGGAGCATTTTGAAAGAGAAGTTTGTTTTTGCACTTCTGTGGGTAAAGCAGATGCACAAGTAGCAGGACTGAGGGAAGCCTTTGATCTCCCCTACCTTTCATGTATAATTGACAGTTGTAATTTGGACTCATGGATGATAGAGAGGCAGCTGAGAAATTCTTGGAGATGCCTGTGTGTAGGGAAGAAACATATGCTGAAAGGAAAAATACAAAGCATGAAGAATCAGAATTGCTGAGTGGGAGTGCCTCCCAGCACAGCAGTCATTCCTGAAAGGGTGCTCCAGGTAGACCTCCCCAGCTCTCCTCTGGTCACATTTGGGTCTCTATGGTCATACACACTAGGGAAAGGTAAAACAGGGTGCTCCAGATAGATCTTCCCAGCACAGCCATCCTCTGGTCAGGCTCTGGGTCAGTATGCTCACACACTAGGGAAAGTTAAGTTGAGAAACACCCAGAAGCAGGGAGATGTTGGCAGGCTTCTTGACAGAAGGCAGGGACAGAGCACAAAGAGGGTATGGCAGCAGAAGACTACATCCAGGGTAACACCATCTCAATACCCTAACATTTGTTCTTGGCTGTGTGTTTTTCAAAGGGTAAGGAGAAAAAGCAATTTTAACCTAACAGACCTCGTTTTCAGACTGGGAGCATTTTCCAAAGCAGCACTTGTGCTTTGATTCACCTTTGGCCTTGCCATACTCAAGCAAGAGCACTGGCTGGCCATCCCAGCTAAGGGCTGGAGTGTGGGGATGTGCCAAGATGACATTGTGAGAGGGATCTCCTGCCTTGGCTCCTCCTCAGCAGCCTCCACATCCTCCCTGGGCACAGCAGCACACTCCTGCAAACATCACAGCAGCAGCACTGGCAGCTCAGCAGGCCTCCAGGCCTTTGATCTATCATAAAACAGGTGGTAGTGACAGTCATGAGGAAGGCAAGGCTTTAGGTACAAGTGAGATTTACAGAATAGAGCCTTTTCTCACTCTCTGCCAAGAATAATAAGAAAGAAATAAAACTAGGTGGTTTTGATGTTGAGAGAGTTGGCGAAAGGGGCTACAACTCAACCCTCACATGCTTTGGAATAAATAGCAGCCCAGAGTTAAAAGAGTTAAAAATCAATCTCCATGAAAGCAAGTTAACACTGTAATTAAGTTTTAGAGTGAGCACAGACACAATATATTCCCACAATGGGATCACTTCAGTGCATCAAAAGATACCAGGAATCAGGACTTCACAACACAGATGGATCCAATTTGCTGCCTTTTCAATTTGCACAAGGTTTGTTTTTTTTTTGTTTCACAATACAGATCTTTCATGCAAGAGTTATTCCTATCGAGATTAATATCTGTTAATCCACACTTTTGATCTTTACTCTTTTTCAAGTACCATCTCAGGTAAATACATGTCATTATTACACGCAGAAAAAAACCTAATAAAATCTGAATTTTCATCTGTTGTTAAGTACTGGCAAAACTCCCTCAGGAAAAAAAGCACCTAAATCCTGAAATTCCTTGCAAAGGAACAGGCAAAGCAGGGTCCTGTGCCTATTCCTGAGGTAGCAGCCAGCAGCACAGAGCCAGCATGAGGTCCTGAAGCTCTGATGCCTCAAAGTTTCTACAACAAAAGATTTTCCTCCTTATTTCAGAAGCTTAAGTGAATTAACTTTTTTTTTTTTCATTTTATAAGAATGTTTCTACATTGTTTTAATTGCTACTACCCACTTCTTGTGTTGTGGGGGTATAGCCTCAGGTAAACACCAACAAGCCTGTGGTTTGGGGACAGATCTAAAACTGTTCAGTGTAAACACAGTGCTCATCACAGGAGATGCACTCTGTGCTCTTCACAATAAGCTCAAGGAGCAAACCAACAAACTCCTGCTTCTATCACAAAATATATTGATTTACACTCTTTGGCTAATATTTACCTCTGCAGTCTACACTTTGGGGAACGTTACTTGTGGTAAAAGGAGAATTTCATTCTTGTGGCATTCTGCATTTGCAGACAAAACTGAACAACAGGAGAAAAGTACTTATTTGCTGGATCTTTCCTTGCACATCTAATACGATTTAAGAACAGCTACATATTTCCCCCCCACCCCAACAAAAAGAAGTTTTGAAATGAGAAGCTGAAAGAAGGCCAGTATAAAAATGGTTTTAAAGCTAAACAAAGAAGAATATGCATTAAAAATGTCAGACTCTGTAAGAGTCAAAAACTGTCTGTCATGTCCTCAGTGCTAAAGCAGACACATCAGAATGACACTTGGAGTGTTAGCACACTGCTGGCTCACTTCACTGTCCATTGATGTGACATGAAGCCAGGTAGTATTTTGTGAAGTGTTGTAAGCAGATCCATGAAACTTCTTGCCCTCAGGAAACTCAGGTGTGGGATATACACAGCAGAGGGATTTGTTCTAGTTTCCAAGCACTTCTAAACTGCAAAATCCACAATGTATACAATAAATCTGTAAGATAGATGGCCATAAATCCCTAATGAAACACTGCCAATGTAAATATTGTAAAAGGGATAAATAGCACTTAATTACACCATTGGCAAACAAGGTGGATTTTTCCTCATCTTCATTCTGCTTTCCACAAATCTGCCAGGCTCTCTCAAGAATACAAAAAGCACAGCACAGAGCAGTGGTGCCTCTGTACTCTTTCACTGCACCACTCCTACTCTCCTATGCCTTTGCTTCTCTTCTGTTTGTTTTCGGGTTGGTTTAAAAAAGAAACAAAAAACTATTGTGGTTTGAGAATTTGTAGAAGTCATAGGTTTACGTATTAGAGAAGTAGACAAGGGACAGAAAAAAACCACCAAACATAAGCATGAACAAGCAAAACCAACTACTGAGGTAGAAAGATCTGAGGCAGCCAAGTTAGGTAGTTCTGTAAGTGCATAGACTGTAAGAATTGATTTGTTCTTAAAGCCTTTAGGCTTCTGCATTGGGAAACCTGAAGGAAAAGAACAACTAGCTTAAAGCATGACTGGAATGACCCTAGCTCTTCTCCACGCTCTTCCTATGCTCTGCTGCTGAAGACAAACAGTTGTGTGTTAGCTTTGATTTGAGCTAGGCTGTTGTGTTTGGTCCTGGAGCAGAGTTGCAGTGCTTTAACACACATTTTTACACTACCCTGCTATTCCTTAACTGGCCAGCTAGCCAAATAGGAAATAGAATTGGTAGCTTTATCCACCTTTTTTTTAGGCAAAAAAAAATTAAAACAAAATTTTAAAATCAGTAACAGACTTATTTTTCAAATAAAAAGTAACTCTGCATAAAAAAACCAAACAAACACAAAATTGTATTATTTAATATCTTTAGTCATTGCGTTTTCCATTTCTCTCTCTCTCTTGCAAAAAGAGGCTAAACCAGAAACAAGAAGTGGCTAACAGCACAAATAAGAGGGAGAGGGTATTTCCTCAAGGAATTATTATATTCCAGACCTAGCAGCCATAAAAATGTTACAAATAAAAGTGGAAAAGACCTCCAGAAAGCACTAACATCACTGATGTTGCATTGGTACCACTGTATGTAAGTGGAGCTACCAAATCTCCTCATTAACAGTGCCCTTTTACCTCTCAAGTCTAAGCTCTGTTTCCTTACTCTATAGAATAGCTTAGATCAAAAACACAAAGAGCACTGGGGAAAAAAAAAAAATCAATTAACTCAAAGTTCAAAGCCACCTAATTTGTTGGTAAATGATTTGGTCAATGCTTGGTTTGATGTGCTTTGCTGTTAAGTGTGCCACAATGGAAGAGCACAGATATTAAACCACAATGTTAGAAGAGTATAGGGTAAAGAAACCTGAGTCTTCTGTTGGGGAGAAAATATCACTGAAATGGAAAGAAGCAGAAAAGAGAGAAAAAGAAACAGCAAAATTCAGAAAATTAGTCTTACAGAGAAGTGATTTACTTCTCATTGCTGTAATGATACCAAATTCTGTTTCAGATCCATTAAATAGGTGAGGTTGTTAGTGTTAGTCATCAAGAGTGAAAAGAGTGACATTACCACTTATTAAGATTAATGTTCTTGTTAGGTTTCAAGCTCTGGAAGTGATGGTTAAGCTTCTTCCCAGAGGATGGTAGAAGACAACTGAAAACTTCATCCCAGGAATACTTTCAGGCCAACAAGTTCTGCACTTTATTACTTTTTTAACCAACAGAACAAAGCAGTGAGTAACTTTATCTGCCATTCTAAGTAGTAAAATGTCTCCCAGCAGAGCAATGCTTTCATCATCTGGCACTCATGTCCTTAATGAACACACAGTCAATATTGCCACAGTTCTCCAGTGCACACCTTTATGGTTTGTTAGATCTGGTAGCTATTAGTACCCCTGTCCTCTAGCTATATTTCTCTGTGATCTCTCAAGTTAAGCATGTGTAGGTTGGGTGCAAGTTTGAAAGAAAGTGTTCCTAATTGCCTCCAGTTGCTTCTGGGCTTGGCCTTAGTGATTCAAGTCTTTTTAAAGAGTTGTCTTCAGTAGAAGATAAATTCGCCGTTTTCACCTCGGGATAACAAAGATGTAAGATAAATGAAGGAAAGCTAGAAAGAGTACATTGTGAAGGAAAGAGAGCCACCTAACAACAACAAAAAGAAACCTTCAATCTTACCTTAAGGTAAATTAGATCAGCTTTATACCTTGCTCCCCCACTGGGAGGGATTTGTGTTTCCTGATTTTTCTAGATGTAAAACCAAAGCCTCTTATCTTTTTTGTGCACTTA
This sequence comes from Bucco capensis, assembly GCA_013396975.1. Taxonomy (NCBI): domain Eukaryota; kingdom Metazoa; phylum Chordata; class Aves; order Piciformes; family Bucconidae; genus Bucco; species Bucco capensis. Next base: position 242,789 of record VWZO01014396.1, read on the forward strand.
CTTTGCCTCAGGAAACATAAGCCAGACATCTGAAAATTAAGGTAAAAAGTTATGGGCAGATTTTTTTCTCATCTTTCTTTAAAAGAAGTAAGGACTGTAAGGTAATAGTGAAGCAATACCTTACTGAAATACAAGTAATATTGTCACCCTCAATACTGAAGCCATCCTTTGAATAAGGATGCCCTAAATCTTAAGGTGACACTATATCAATTCCACAGTCCAGAACAGAGAATGTATCTCCTACCAAAAGATTAATTAAAAATTGGTAGGATTAAATACAATTCTACTACTCTGTCTAAACCTTCATAACATTAGCTAGTATAGCTAGTCTCTAGCAAATTAGTGGCTATTGTTTTATAGCCTTTTATGTCCATAAATAATGACTTTTCTCTTGTACAAGCAATAAAATTACACTTCCAGCAGCAATTCCCTCTATCACAAACTCATCTTTAGGGCCACATCAGGTACCCTTCTCTGCTGCAATCTTTTCCAACATACCTTCCCTTTTATCTTCTTCCCCTCAACAAGTCTTAGGAAGGATGTGGCACTTCTAATGGACTCAGCTGCTCATGTGTAGTTTGCCAGTGAGTATAGATACAGAAAGAAGGCCATAAAGCATCTTGCCCAGGAGCTGCTTTATGCTGCTGACGCTGCCCTTGTTGCCCACACAGAAGGAGCTCTGCAGCGTTTAACGTCCTGCTTTGCAGCCACTGCTCAGCTTTTGGGGATGCAAGTTAGCTTAAAGAAAACAGAAGTTTTANGCCAGATTGCTGCCCTGAACTGCTCTCCTCTGGCCTCCACTCAGCAGCTCTGCACACACACTAGTTTGAATGGCGCCCATGGTTTGGAGCAGGCACGCAGGATCACTCTGCAGGAGAAAAGACAGCGCAGAAAGAATCGTGTCTTGCAGCTTCTAGCTCCTGAGGAGTCCTTGTGCTGTGCCTTTGGCAACCACTCTGGTCTGTCCCAAATTGGCCTTTGCAGCCAGCAGCACTTGGAAAAAGTGCTTGGGAAGAGCCTGGATGGAGCTCTCCCTGGAGCTGCGTTCACCAAGTCTGCCCATGATGATGGTGATGACAGATACAGAAGGGGAAGGATACTGGAACACAGCCCAAATTTTCACTCACCACCACTTCTCTACAGAGTTCCTGCCCTGCACTACTGCTGAGGTCTGTCAAACACCTTCCTGCTTATCCTTACATAAATTGCCATCAAATAAGTGTGCTTAAAGTAAATGTGCTGTATTACTTAAAGTTGGATAAAACTGAGGAACAAAAATCACACACCTACAGTTTTAAAAGAGAATCATTAAGGTTGGAAGAGACCTCTAAGGTCATCAAGTCCAACCATAGCACTAAACCATGTCCTTAACCAAACCCAAACTAACACAACCCCCACCCTTCCTTCACCTTCTCCATTAACAGCTTGTATTACTCCAGATGAGTACTGTGAATCTGAACTTAGTAGAAAGCCTAACATCTACATTGTCTTTCTTTCCCTTTTGCCCTGCTATGCCTTGCATAGCAGAATTTGTTATACCTGTAAAACATACAAACAGGAGGTTGTTTTTAAGTAAAAAAAAAACCCACTGCTGACAGAAATAGTCACTTCTTAATTAAAATGTGTTTTACAAAGCAATTGAGCTATAAACTGTCATTTCACATGTTAAATGGACATCCTAAGTCTAATCACTTGCAATTAAATCAATCAGGAAGAAAGTATTTTTGGAAAGCACCATCATGGATACAATCAATCTAATCACTGAGTTTCCCTGAGAAGTTGCAGTGATCCCACAGACACAGAGAAGGAAGAACAACACAAGAATTCAACAATGCATTTGTACAATACTGAGCTCATTTCAAGAAGCAGCCAAAAAAAGTAATATGACCTTTCATTACATTGTTTCTGAAACCACATAGAGTTTAGTCAGCCCATGAAACAGAGCAAGCATCAAATCCTCACCTCTGAGCAGTGAGAGCAGCAGAGAGGGGAGTGAGCCATAGGGCTAGCCACTGCTCTTCTGCTGCTGGGAGGCACACTGCATGAGGAGAGGAGAACCTCACCTAAACTTCTGCACAACTTGGGGGTTTTTCTTTTCTTTTTGAATGGAGTACATTTATTGTCTGTTCTACCAGGCACACGTGATAGTGCCAGAAATGGAAAGAAAGATGCTGAAGTCTTGTTTCACATTATCTTCAAGCCATAACCACATTTCATCATTTAGTTTTAACCACTTGGTTAGATTTGTGGCCTTTTCACATGAGAAAATTCACAAAGATCTGTCCTATTTCTGTAATGAAAAGGGATATTTACCTAAGTGTACCTTGCTGTCTGTACAAATAAACTTGCCTTTTTATGGCTATAACAAATGCAGATTGAAGTGACACTAACAAAGTTATTTCCATGGTTTCTTAGGACTCAGAGGCTACCTTCACACATGCTAAAAAGAAACTACTGTGTGTGACTAAAAGGTAGACAACCCTCATATGCTGATCAATAATAAATTATCACAGCCTTCTAAACCCAAAACATAGCCCATTGTTCCATGACTTGTATTGGACCATGTCTGTAGCTGAAAGAACTCAAATGCTTACTCTCTAAAATGATTACTACAACATCTTGATGGATAAACACCACCACTAGAGGCTAGAGTAAAGATGCTGAGAAAGAGAGAAACAATTTACAGGTATTTCATGTAACAATTGCTTCAGGCTCATACAGAAAGTGGGTTGCATTTTGCTGATATCCAGTAATCAAACAAATGACAATATACTTGGAAAAACTTCCTCAGTGCATAGACCTGAAAAAATAATATATTGTCTTTTGCAACTGCCTGACCTTTTCTGTATCAATGACAAATCCATCTGGCTGAAGTAAGACTTCTATACATAACAGAAAAGTGATGGTCAGGGTGCATTATGATGATGCTATGCAGCACACAACAGGATGCAGCAAGGCATAAGTAGAGGAGACAACAAAGGTAATTGTTTTCTTCCTTCAATGAATTTCATGTTGAAGTTCTTCAGCAAGAAAATGAATATCAGAAACAACCAAAGGGTTACCTACTTCAACCAAAACCTTTATGCTGTGTTTAAGAAAAAAAAATTGTTTTGTTGGAAACCTAGTCAGGGAAATGTATTTCATGGATAAAGAATAAAACATTCAGTATTCAAATTGAAACACAGACACTAGGAAGAACAACAAGCTTTAACAGTTTGACCTTAGCAAGGCTAAGTAAAAACACAGCATATACATGAGGGATTCCCATGAAAGGAGAGTTAAGTCTATGGAGAACAGGAAACATTGAAATGCTTCAGAGCACTAGAGAAGACACAGATACTTCAATAACCAACAGCTGTCATTTGGTTCCAAGAGATGAACTGGATTGCATCCCAGCAGGTATATTTGCTAAATATAAAGTTAGCTGCTAAGGTACTTTTAGCCTATTCTCTATTAAGACAGACATATATATATATACACACACACACACATAAATAATTTGCCTTCCACCTGCTTCACACCCACAAAAGATGTCTCATTCAGTACAGAATACTGTACTTACACTCTGGAGGTGACAGGTAATTGTGAGAATTCAGCACAGACTATGTAGTTTTAGGAAAAGACTAGAAACTAACACACTTCAGTATTTCTACATATTCCAAGTAAGAGGCAGCAACTACCACAGACAGACATTGGTCCATAGGTGCTGCACTGATTTCTTACATATTATATACCTTTATTGTTCTGGAGATACTTCAAGAGCATTTTATGGCTGTATTTGATGTTGCAGGTAATGCTCTATAATAGTATTTAAGGTAGTCATAAACCACAGGATAATAATTTTATACTCTCTAGATTAAAAAGGTTTAAACCAAATTTTTATTGGTTCCTATGGAACATTAGGGAAAAAAACTACTCTGTATCATGGCTCTCTTTCTCAGACCCAATGCACAGATTTATTTCTCCTTAAGGTCCAACTACATGAGCTAAACCAGAGATCCCTATCCTCACTGCTTTCTCTACTTTGCTACCAAAGCTGCAGCAGAACTGCAGGTTTCTCCATTCCTTGGCCACCCAAACTCACAGACAGGTCCCCTAATCCAGGTCAGTTTGCTCAACTGACACAAAACCTCCTCACAGACTAAGTGATCAGAGACTCACAGAACTTTAGGGGTTGGAAGGGACCTCTGGACATCATGTAGTCCAACCTCCAATGCCCAATGATGCCTAGCTTGAACTAGACAAGGGGACAGTGAGAGCAACTGAATAATGGCTCAAAAGCCCTCTACTCACAGCACTGGGGAGCCACATCTGGCATGCTGGCACCAGTGCTGGGCATCCCAGTCCAAGGAAGACAGACACACTAGAAAGGGACCAAGAAGATGGGCCACTAAGACAAATAAGGGCTTGTAGCATCTGACACCAGAGAAAAGGCTGACAGAGATGGGACTGATTGGCTTGGGGAGATCTTGTCGCAGTGCATAAATACTTCATGGGGGTGAGCAAAGACAAGAGAGATCCTTCTCAGCAGGGCCCAGTGACAGGGCAGGAGGCAAAAACCACTTAACCATCACTATAAAAACAGTAACAAAAGAGTGGTTAAGTTGGTTTGTTTGCCTGGGCTTTTTTGGTTGTTGTTGCTGGTTTTTTGTTTGTATGGGTTTGTGGGGGGAGAGAAGGGGTTGATGTCTGTGTGTGTGTTCCCCTCTTAACTGTTAGGTTGGTCAAATGCTGGAGCATGTAGCCCAGAGAGGTTGCAGAGTCTATGGAGAGAGCAAAAATTCAACTGGACACAGCTCTAGCTGACCCTGCTCTGAGCAGCACCTTGGATTTAGATCTCCAGAAACATCTCCCAACCTCAAGCACTCTGTAAAAGATGCAATTAAGTGTGCTGTGTAAGTAGATGTGATCTAATATACTGGGACAGCTAACAGTGCTCATGCCCCAAAACACACTGGTATGGGGGGAAGAAGGAAAGAAAAGGCACTGCTGCTTTGTCTATAGCCACTCATCTTCTAAGGCACTGGCTCCAGAATTGTTAGTGACAACTGGAGTCAGGAGTAGACTTGAATGCTTAGCTATCCATCTATCATAGATATTTTATTTTACTTGATGCAAAAAACCCACCCACCACTTACTGTGCATTTGTTTTCTCCAGCTTATGGACTCGTGGGTGGCTGTGCACTGTCAAGCTGAGGGTGAGGATCAAGGGAAAGATCCTGCTTTTCAGCAGATGGAGGGAAGCATGAGCAGGTGGGAGATGAGCTACAGCATGCAGGGCAATGTTGGCAGGTGGTGGGCAGGCTGAGCAAGTAGCATTTAGTCACACTGCTGACAAGAAATGCAGAGAGCACCTAGATAAAGGAGTGTGCAACGTTTTGAGTGGAGGAATTAAACAAGGAACAGGTAGGGAAAGGGATGAGTGGAAGCACCTCACAATGGGATGGATGGGTCCACGTTGTCCCAAGAATGGATGAGCTTCTCTAAGGTGCATTAGTCTAGAGAACACAAAGTTGAGAAGAAGTGCTGGAAAACTGCAGTTAAGCCAACTTAATTAAAGCTTGGACTTCCAAATATAAGATATTGCAGGACAGAGGCAGGGGAACATCCAAAACCCTGACAGACAAGGAGGACTTGCAACTGATGTTTCCTCCTCCTTTATCCTCTAGAGAAGAAAATGAACACACTATCCATATCAGATCCTGGCCATATTAAGGTGTCTGACTTTGCTTCCTAGAATCCAAAACCTCTTTGTAGCACAGCTGCCTCTGTCTTTTTCCTGACACTACAAGTTTACCTTGAAAGAAATGGATATTTCCAAATTCTCTTGAAGAAAAGCACAGCCACTGTTAGCCAGCTCTCCTTGTAAAACTATGCAGAGACTAAGTATCCACTGTTGTATTTATCCTTATTGTAGATCTACACCAGGAACATTAAACACGGCCAGGAAGTCACAAGTCACTTGCAATCTAACACTGTGCTGCATAGTTTTACACTTTATCCCCTTTTCATTTGACAGATCCAGCTAGGATTGCTGAGGGCAGACCTAAGAAGTATCTTGTGTGCTTTCCCTTGCAAAGCTTTGGCTGTCCAGGGACACTATGACCCTTTAGGCACTGTAAAAAGGGTCTGAAAATTCATCATTAGTCTATGGTTAGTCAGTTCACTAGTATGATGCCAACAGTGTAAGAAGTCACAAGATGCTAGAATTAGATGGAGAGTTATTTGCTAAGAATTCATTCATTCCTTTTAACTATCTGATGTTTATTAAAGTACACAATTATATATTCATTCCTCTGTTATCTATTATAAAAGTCTGCTTTATTTTTGTATTAATGGCTGGCTTTATGTTTCATATTCTTAAGAATGGCTTGTAGTAAGTGTTGATTACACCATATCTCCTTATTCATTGCCTGCATTCTAGCTCTTTCCTTGCTTAAGCATCTCAAAAGCCACTAAACAGGAGTTATTCTTAAGATGTTAGTACTGATTCCAGTTTCTCTCAGCCAAGATCATAACCCAGTTATCTGTAGTCATCACTCACAACTGAAGCCAACTTCAGGCTTTCTATTTAAAAAGGACTCTAAAATAAATGAAATGGGATGCTGGAAAAAAAACCAACAACAAACCACACAAAAAAACAACAACAAACCACCCTGCAATTTTAAAAGAGATAAAACCAACTTATTTACTTTTCACTGTTGAAGTGCAGCTGTAACTTTATCTTAGCAGCAGTTCAAGTTATCTTATTCTTGGAGAGGTAGACTTCTCATCATTGTATTGTACAAATCTGAAATTCATTGAGTCTCCTGAAAGACTGAAAGGAGAATTATTTTGTAGAAGGAAGAATCACAAGAAGGGATAAAACTCTAGATTCTAGTCAAGAGATTATTTCTGCAGAAGTGTTCCAAATTTTCAACCTGTCAACTTTGATTTATGGAGGGAGGGAGAATTTGCCTTTGTTATGGCAATAGCTTTTAATACTGGGAATAATCAAAAGGTGACTGTCATATTAACAAGACCTGCCTGATGAATCAGGGCAGGCATTTGTTATCCAAACTCATTTCATAGCAATTGCCAGGAGCCAAACTGGAACAAAAACTAGTGTCTGACTTTTAGACACTCTTTTAGCATCAGCACTCTTTGACCAAGGAGAGAATTTGCTTAAATGTTATAGGCTTTCTGCAACATACTCTGACCTCATTTGTGCTCAGTGTCCTGCTGGCCTTGGGAAAGCACCTAGTTCATGGAAGCACGTTATTCCTATGTTTATTCTCTAAGAATATGCTCCCTTTCCTTTTTTGTTTGAACTCTGCACTCTTATACCTGTGTAACACCAGTGGCTGCTAACTGACAGTTGCAACAGACAAATTAAAGCCCTTCTAGCTTCTGTTTTTTAAGACATCACATAGCATATTTTACAATGGAACAGCTGGATGTGTTCTGAATCTCTTGAAGTACTACATTTCCATCACACAACTATTACATGTTTTCTTAACATACGAGGCAACCCTCTTGCTTTGGGCCTGGCTATCAGTATACAGCTCTCTACTTTCAAAACCAACTTTCTACTTGGCTTCTCTCACCCATTTCTCCATCAATCCCTAATTAAACACTCCTAGAGTCTGCCCAGAATCATAGATAGAAGGAAAAAAATACCCACATAACAATACAAAAAAACCATTCCAACACACCACAAGAAAACACATCCCTCAAAACTACAAAACCACCTGAAAACTTCCATAAACACCTCAGCACCTCCATTTCAGGGCTGGATGCTTTACCACACAGCAGAGCAGTCTTAGGCTTCTGCAACTGCATTACAAGCTATCTGAGCAATGTGAATTGCTCAATTAAAGAAAAATAAAAGCAACAATTAGTATGGAAGCTCACAGAGCAGCAAACCCCCTGAGCTGATCCCTTACAGCCTCCCTTGCCAGCACCAAGCCCCCTGCAGACTGCAGCTGCCAGGAGAATGCGAGAGCTCAGCAGAGCTTTCAGCCCAATGAAAGCACACTTAGTCCAGCTTTGTTTTTAGAAAGATGTTCTGCCTGTTATTTAGCAAGAAAGGCTAAAAGGGTAGGGGAAATCCTATCTGGCATAGCAGCTTGAACTGAAACATGTGCTGTTTGGTTGCAAAATAGCAAGTGAAACACTCTTCTGTTGAAAAGCATTAGGCAGTTGTAACAGCAAACACTACTGCTTCCATTTCTATCTCAGTTGTTTATTCCAAGGGCTGATGGTCATAGTTCCCATTTAATGGGGGATAACTGAACTAGAAAGAACCTTAAAAGGAAATGTGAGGGTATACTATTGCATTCACCCAAATTAGAATTGGAAATAACAAACCTAGAGAATCCCACCCAGTTTCTTTACGGAGAACCTGAGGATAATCTGGTACATGTAGGCAAAGATGAGGAGTATGTTGTATGTGATGCAGCTCGAGAGGTGGTTACCAGGTTTGATAAGCAAATTGAGGATGAAGAGAAAAAGGGGGATTGTAATAGGTGAACTATATGAAAGGTGAATCCTACAGGTGTATGGTCCTATTTTATAGATCTCTTGATGGAGGTTTCTCTGACGTAAGGGAAGCGAATTTTGCTACAGCACCAAGAGTTTTCCCTCCCTTACAGAAAACATGGTTCACATCTCCCTGAAGATCTCTGAAAGGGACAACTGAGTCACACCACAGCTCAGTTAGAGACTTGCTGAGGTGAGAAAAGGAAAACACAAATCAACCATACTAAAAGACTGCCTCTTCTACAGAAACCAAGTGTGTCATCCGTGAGATTGTTTCTGTAAATCAGATACATTTAGCCCTTTTGATCCATGTTCATGCTCTGAAGGAACACATTGATAGACTTGCACTGGTTCTAACCACTGTAAATTAATTAGAAGGCTTACATATAGGATGCTACCACACTGTTGGCTGTATTACTTTAAGATTATGTGACTTGAAAGCTAAAAACAGAGAAAATGAATTTTTCAAGTTGAGCCATACAACAGCAGCAATGGATTATTTTGGTCATAGAGTTAATTCCAAATTAGAAATAATGATTTTAATAGAAAACAACAAACTCAACCATATTTTACTGAAAAGCTTATTTGCTAGCGTTGCTGGCAGTCCAAGTTAATATTAAGCTACTCAGTTGAGCATCCTGACTCAAAAAAACCTCCTCTCTGTACTTGAATAAGCTCATATGACCTGAATATGTTGCATCTGCCAGTAGGCAGTAAGTGCAAAAAGGCAACAGACTAGAATTACTGAAAGAGGTGTAGAAAACAGTTACAAATGGGAAAATGTCTTGAATGACATTTGAGACAAGTCCAACACATAAAGCATACAGGAAATACCTATCAATGAAGAATAGGAAAACATGAAAACACACATTAAGTCCATTTATAGTCAAGCTCCAGCCCTTGGGACTAGCTGGAACCTCTTGAAAACAATGGCTTTCTTCCTTCCCCTCTCAAGCAAAAGGCATAACTTTCCTCACTTTAAAATCAGAGATCAAGATTGTTGCTTGTCATGGTTAGGATTACCAAGAAAGGAAAAGGCTTTTTTAATTAACTTTAAGCATATATCTAAGTTTATTTATTATAAATGGAGTTCTTTTCATGATTTCAGGATGAAATTGCTTTCTAACTCCTCCCCAGTCTAAAGACTCTTCTTTCTGAGAGTCATCTAGCCAAAACCACCCACCAGGGTGAAGCGGAACACGCGACGCTCAGCAGTGGTGGAAAGCTCATCCTGCCACAGCTTCTAAAAGCTTTGAAGTTGAGGCCAACCTTGAGAGTCTTTGTGCTCTAAGAGTTGACTAGCTAAACTTCCAGAGTGTTTAATTTTCCTTTTCTGTTTACCCAAGGCTAAATCCCAGCATGCTAACTTGTCCGTGCCACTGGCAATGTTCAGCAATGCCAGAGGTGACTGGCTTTGCTGATGTGCTTGCTCCCTCACAGGCTCTGTGCCCAACATGTTCAGATGCCAAGACTGAACAGCAAAGCCACCTCCTGAGTGTCAGCTAACACCCTTGCAGGAAGCAATAGCTGCAGAGCTAACACAACACTTAAGGGAAGGAGCAGGGACAGTAGGAGTATCACCAGAAGGCAACCTCATGAACACATCAGCTGCATGGCTCTGTGCTCTTCTTCCCACAGAAGCAAGCAAGTAAATTGCACAGGTAAGCTCCCTGGAGAAAGCTGGCTCAAGTATCACCTGTAGCTCTAGTATATAGATTGTAATGTGGCCAGCTTTCAAATCTCTATGAGCTCATGCTTTCACAGAGCCAGAAATACATTTTTTCCTCTAAATACAGGATTCAAGTCAGAATTTATTTCTAGAGAAATACAGAAAGTCTTTACTACTACTGACACCTAAATGAAGGAGTAGAAGTAACCTACACTGTTCAGCATACAACTTGGCTCCATTATGTTCAGAAGGGCTGTCATTTCAGTTGAAGCAATATCCTGGAATTTTTCCTTTCAGCTCTGGTTCTGTAGTTATTGACCATTTATTTTTAATCCCAGGCTCATTTTCTTTGATTTCTGACTAGGGATTTTTCACAGTGAGATAATATTAACTTGGAGATATTTTTTTGCATGCTTTCTTTCAGTGAAATGTATTTTACTAGAAGTGCACAACTGCCCTTCTGGGTTTTTTTTTAAGGCTTACTGGATTTAGCCTTATATGACAGAGTTCAAAACAACACATCTCCTGCTTTCCCCAGGGATGAGAGGATCCCACAGAAAAATGAGTATAAAATATGGGTTTGTGTGTTTTTGTAATTGGAACTTGCTTGCCTGTGCCCATGATGTCCATTCACAGCTGCCCTGTTTCAAAGCTTGAATTAAGTCTGGTACCTGAAAAGGATGATTTCTAGGAGGAAAACTTCTCTGCTTTTCACCAAGCTGACATTTACTTCCCATTTCTAAATCTCAACCCTTAATGAGTGATAATGAGTGTTGGAGAAGGCACAAGGAGAATTTTTGATGTGAGATCAGAGGCAACTCAGAAACTCAAGGACACTTGATAAGTCAGAATTTACCTAATAAACAAGCTGCATTTTTGATGTATTTTGATTATGTTATACTTTGCTTTAGTTTGGACTTTCATGACAGTTGAAAGCGAAGTTATCTTTATCACAGAAACATTTAAAATGAAATTGGTTTGAAAAACAACTATGTATGATATTAAATTGCAAATAATTCTAAAGTTTCACAAGAACAAAAGGTCCAATGCATAGCTTATGTAAATTAGTGCTGCTTTTTTGATGTTAATGGGGAAAGGATTTGGTCTGTAGTGCCCTAAGCTTCACATTTAAAAAACACTTTCTTTTAACACTTGCCTTTCTCTAATCCAGATCTGTCACATAAATTTAGTGGGGAAACCACAGTTACCAAAACAAGCAAATAAAGCAGAGCTATGCCAAACTTAAGTCCAGAAAGAAAACTTCTCCTTTAAGTCTGCCTTTCCATCCTCCTCCTTATTTATTTTTGTTTCATTTTCACCATTTCTTGTAACCCTGCTTCTCCAGACACTCTCCAAACATGAATGCAAGACTCACACCTGGAGTCCAGGCACATTGTGACTCTCTTGAACTTGATGTTAGACTGGACATAGACATTACATACTTTAAAGCAGTCTGTATGCCTGTGGCACTTTAAAGTAATTTCTATGATCAAGAGAGCTGCTGAATGAAGAGCAGCTGTAAAGAGGTCATGATTTATTTGATATCTGATCCAGTACAGGACATGTTAATTGGGGGATAAAGTTGTTCAAAGACTTGCTGACAAGCTGCATATGTAGAAGCTGTACTTAGACACACACAGCATGACCTAGCACTCTTGAACAGGCATGCACTTTTTGGCAACTATATAAAGTGTGCAAACATCTCAAGAGAAGCCAAACTTCAGTGGTATTGTCTTAGAGACTTTCAGTGGCAATAGCTGAATGAAGACTCAAAATTGTATGCCATTAAATTATAGGAAATGGAGACAAAGGAAATAGAAGCTCATAATGCAAAGGGGGAAAAAATGAATCAAATCAAATCCATGCCATTGCCTGTGTTTTCTTATCATAGATTCTGAAGAAATGCATTCAGTTATCATTCAGATATTTCATAGAAAGACTTCCCAAAGCCTAGCTCATATACACTACCTCTACCCCCAGCACCAAGGATTAAAGTTCTTCAAAGGAGGGAAAGAGTATTTTTAATCACTGTGCTATCTAGACTCAGAAGACTCAGATTTTGTATGCTAGTAGGTATACAGAAAGAGAGGAAAAGGACAAAGGAGGAAAAAGTAAACAGTAAGTGGCTTAAATAGGCAGAAATAAGCTCAAGTGTGCTGCTCAAACCTGAACATATTGTTCTGTACAAGGGCTTGCCAGCTCTGAACAGACAAGATGGATTACCTTAGAGACAGAGAGCATCCTGCCCACTGCTTCCAGTTGGAGGTTTACATTTTACAAAGACATTTATCAAGACAACTGTTATGCTCAGCCTGTGGCCCACTGTTCTTTCCTGCACATCTTCTACCTTACTAGTCATTCATACTTGAATTTGTGCAGTAGAAACTCAGCTGGAACTACCTGATCCTTAAATTGTTGCCAGTTCACATAATATTCCTTTTGGTGCACTTCTGCACTGCCTGCAGCTGCCATTCATCCTACAAGAGCAGTGTAGTTAGCTAAGAGATGTTTCTATTCTACAAGTGATTAGCAAAAAATATTGAATAGAACCAAATTTAAGAAAGACTCATGAAAATCACACCCTATGTATCTCTGAACTTGACAGATAAATACTCTCAGTCTCTGCTTTTCCTAATTAGTTTTGAACTCACCTAGATGCAGTTTCCTTAATTTGCTTATGAGTGTATCATGCAAGTACTCTAAACTTCACAGCTCCTCTTTGGTCTGCAGGGCTCATTACCCAAGCATGGAACAAAATTAGATTGACTTGCCATAATTTAATCTCAGCAACTCCACATTACCTTCTTAGTGCTTAAACTCTTCCATAATTTCTCCAGAAATTGAAGGTGACTTGACTGCAACTCTAAGACCTTTGCTCAAACACACAAAATACTGATTTGAAAGGAAAAAAAAACCCAGAGCATACAAGCATGAAAAACTCTACTTCTCCCTTTTACTCCACTTGCCTTTTCTTTTTGTGGCTAATCATGGTGTGGTTCTATCATCACCACAGAAGGATGATCATGGTAACTAGTGATATTAGAAAGCACCCCACACTCTGCACTCCCCACTACTGACTCACGATGGCAATGACTCTACAGAGATCCTAAAGGCAGGCCAACCCACAACCCCCACAACAGCATCACCTTCTTTATCAAGATTCTAATAGCAAATTAGGCACAGTCTGAAAATCCCTTGTNTACGACAATAGCAAATAACATCTTGTACTGTCTGAAAAGTCATTACTTCCTCCCCCAAGGCAAAAAGCATTGCTACTCCTTTAATCCAAAAAGGATTAGGCCTAAAAAAAACCACCCAGCATCATGATATTTTCTAAGGTACAATGCACTGGATCTTCAGTGTCAGCCTTCAGGATGAAAACTCATGGTTCCAACACAAGCTGGCATGTATTGGTTCTTGTTCCTCCTTTCCTTCAAGCATCTGTGTTGCCTCAAACTTCATTGTTTAAAGCCAGTTTCAATGCAGTGATCTATGTGCTTGTGCTATATGCACAACACACAGAACTGCAGCAAAGAGAACAATGCATGACACTTCTCCTTTAAAAGTTTGTAAAATCAAAGCTTTAAGATCTTAAAAATAACACAACATACAAACTGGCTCCAAGTGAATAATTTAATGCAAAGGGTAAATTAAAATTTGAATAGCAGAAATAGGCTAGAAAGGGGAAGGGAGAGGAGAAGGAACAAACAGTTGATTTTCTGCATGCCTGGATAAGCAATTTGGCCATGAAACTGAAGTAATCCATCATCCATATTACCAAACCCACCAGTGTTCAGGGCAGCTGTTCCTCAGGTCAATTGTCTGAGAATCTCTGAGAGAGAGGCAGCTTGGGTGAAAAAGTGACCCAAATAAGTGTGATGTTAACAGGTATTCTGCTTCTAGAAGATATCAGGATTGTAGGATTCTGATCTTTTCCTCCCCCTCTAGCACCAATGTAGTGCTGAGAGCAGCAAAGTGGGCAGGGTTCTTGGGAATAGCTACATTCTCTTGTGAAAACCAAAGAGCAAGGACTCTCCCAGTTCCTATATCATTGTTATCATATTGCTGTTCACATACAAGGGACAGAGCATGGCTGTGTATTAAAAGCTGTCATTATCATCTCTGAAGGTAATAACCTTTGATAACTTCAGAGAACTGGGCTTTGAGTCTTCTGAGCAGCTTGTGAGTTCACAGGAAAGTAAAGGTCAGAAATTTCTTATTTCAAAGACAAAAATCTATTTGTTTAAAATAATTGACAATTATTAAACTCAAGAGATCTGATCATATGCAGCTGCTATTGACAGGTTTTTCTATAAAGAAAAAGAAATCCCAATCATTGTGCTTTCAAGAGACTCAAACTGTTATTCAAGTCAGACTCAACTCTTTTTTTTCATATGCTACAAACCAAAGAGAATACAAATACAGTTTTTAAATGTAGGGAATTTTAAAGAGACTAGGCAAATGCTGAATTTATATGACTATTAAATAGAGACAAATGAGTACTTACTGTTCAATAATTCCCCAATAACCATGCAGATGTTTTAGACACATGGACAGCTAAAAATTTCAATTATCTAATTCAAGATGGAAAAAAAAAGTACTGTTTGTTTCTTCACTTGTTTTGTACCTCCTAGCTAATAACTAAATATATTCATTTTTTTCATTATGTTGTTCAAAGATCAAAGAGATGTCTGACTCCATACTGGATCTGCCTGGACAGTTGACAGCCCATGAAACTAAAGTAGTACAAGCTATACATTTTAAGGTCCTCATTTCCAAAACATATCAAAATTACTTACTATGTATGAACAAAAGTACTGCTGAGATACTTTGAAATCATGTATTATAATTTCTTCAAGAAATAGATAGGCTTCTGCCTTTGTAACAAATTGGTTAAGCAGTAATTAAAATATCCTTATGGTCAGGAGCCTTACAGAAGAGGTGCAAGCTGTGTCCATTGTTAACATGGACTATTCCTGCAAAAATTCATGTTAAATGCTTTTAGCTGTAGTGTTCCCTTCTAATCCAAACACACTCAGAAGCACATCCCTAGGATCAGCTAGACACTGCTGATGAACTGATAAAAACCCAGCAAACCTTGATGCACACACAAAGTATTCTTGCAATTCCAGTTTTTCTTATCTTCCAGTATCTTTAGCATAATGACCTCACTACAAATTCCATGGTTTCACTCCTGTTCCATTAACCTTGTTCAGTAATCAAATATAAACACTGCCTTACTCAAAGCATCACTTCAGCTACTCAAAAGTCCTAGGACTTCCATCAAGCACTTTTGTTTTAGGCCAGGCAACTCTCCCTCATAAACATAGCCTACTTGATTTATCCCTACACATCCAGCTTCATATTTGGCAGCATTTAAACAGATGTTCCAATAAGCTCATTGAAGAACTCCTATCTAATTCATTTAGATTATCACTGCACTACACCTCAGCTCCCTTTGCAAGTGCTCACAGCATTACTTCATGCTGTGAAAACACTGAATGCCATCAGGTCAGGAACAGGTCACCACTAAAGTATACAGAAAATACCTCCAGTCACACAAGAAAAGTCCCTCACTGTGACTTCTTGCACTGGAAATCACATCTGATCAAGTTCTTTGAGCTGCTACAACTAGCCACCTTTAAGCACTTTCTCTAAGCAGACCCAGTGATAAGCAGAAGGACAATGATAAATTCATATCACTTTGGCAAAGAAGTGTAGAAGAAATGTTTGGCTAGGAAATTTCTGAATCCCTTCTATTGCTCTTCTACTCTGACACAAAACTGGGGTCAGACAATTCTCTAGTTACTTAATGTCCAGTCCTATACTTCAGATAGGTTATTTCTTATCAGACTGAGTCCTCACGCTCAGATTTGCTCTGAAGAAGCAGAAATTGCATTTAGAAAATAGGATTTCCTTTCCTTTAGTTCTGTTCTTGGCACTCACTAGCTTCACTCCACGTGTAACATCTTTTTGACACAATGCAGTAGGTAAGACTGCAAAACTGATGCAATAAAAGCTACCTAGCATGCACATATAGCAGAGAAAAAACTGTTACAAAAATACTGTTGGACTTCCATTGGTTGCAGTTCAATTCCAAACCAACTTGAGTACTCCTCCTCACATCCCAGAGGTGGCTGCTTACTCCTGAGCATCACAAGCACACCATTTTCTTGCTTACTATGTTCAAGGAGCATTTTAGCATAAAATCTAGTCATTTGGCTGAAAAGGAAGGTTTCTATTTTACAGTAAGAATCCACGTGTTGATATCATATAAACTAGAAAGGCTTGCATGGACAAAAATGCCCCACCACAGCGTGGCAAATCTGCTGACATGGCCAAATTGCTTTGAAGATGTAGAAAAGACAGCCAAGAAACAGTCTTTGGATGAATGGTTGTTATTTATAAAAGCTATATAATCTACAGAGACAACAGAGAGAAAAGTGTAGAGTATGTTCCTTTGTCTATCAGAGCCTTTAAGAGCTTTTTTGGGGGGAGAATTGGATTGCAAGACTGGGTGATGTCTGGGTATGTTTGGGGTTTTTTGTAGTGTCACCTCTCTTTCTACAATGTACTTGTAATAAATAATACCAGAAGTTAACAGTCACTATACTACTAAAATTCTTTCGGAAAACCATTATTGTAACATACAAAAACCTCCTTCTTCATGCTAATGTCCATTCATTTCTTCACTTGAGGTCAATGTCTGAATGCAGAGGTACATAAAAATATAAACCACCATTTCAGGCAGGGGAAAAAAACCCACATTTCTTACCTTTCATTCTGAATTTTGGCTTTTTTTTTTTTTTCCTTCTGGGGAAGATAGACCAGGTTTATGCAGGGAGAGATTTATATCATTTGACCAAAATTCAGATATTGTATGAGTTGGCTACAATCTTCATTGTTCAATGAACAAAGCAGCAAAGTGTAAGTCAGCTGAAGAGCTGGAATGAGATGTTTTTAGTAGCACAAATAAAAGGAATGGGAGAGGAGAGCAGATGTGAAACTGTAGCATATTTCCAGGGACAATTAGGAGGTAACAATTTGCAAAGGAAAAGAATCACAGCTTTACATGTAGGAAAACACTCTAATTAAATCAAACAATGCCTCTTGTGGTTTGGTTTGTTGTTTGGGTTTTTTTTACCATAGAAAGAAGTTTCCAGCAACCAGCCAGAAGAGCAGTTACAAATTTATCATGTAATGAATTCTGTTATGTGGTGAGGAATAGGGGAGAATGAACAGTGATTGAGCACTACCCTAATGTAGTGTATTTGACACTCCACATGAATGAAAAAGCTAGAGGGATGCTGTATAGTATTTCTGTCTCTGGTTTTGATTCATGCTGCTGTTGGCTGTCTTAAAACTATTCATGATAATGTCCACAATGACCTTTTGAATTTGGAAGAGCTAGTTAGGGTACTTTCAAATGGGAGTAAGTTTCTGGAAGGTTCAGTATGTTCAGCATAACCTTGGAGCACTAAGACTGGGTCCTTCGATCGGCATCACGGAACAGCAACAATCTTAACATTATTTATGTATACAGCTAGATTTTTATTTCCATAGCTAAAGTCAGTGCCTGCAATGTCACTGGTGATAATGTATTACCATTTTTTATCTATGGAAATGGAGGAAAATCACATAGACTTAATAGGAAATATTATGGTAATCCCCATATATCAGTTAAGATAACTGTATTTCAGCAGGGCAGAAATTGCCACAGGCTGCTTCTGTATTCAGACAACTCTGAGACTTAAAAGCAAATGCAGATATGTGTTTCCCCTTTTCTGGAGTTCATCAACACAGCATAATTGTTGATTCAACCAGGGAAAGAGGAAAGGAGACACATGTGGGTCGTAGGGAGTTCAGAATGACTGAAAGACACCACCATCAAGTATCATAAGTAACACTGGCTGAATTGTGCCATAATGGTGGCTGCTGGGCATTACTCCATTGGTCCTGCAGAAAAATCTGAGGGGAATAAGCTGAATGAGGATTACAATTCCATATGGGAAAAGATTTGGTGGGGGTCCTTCTCTTTGCTATTTACTTTATTGAGCTGTAAAGGGAAAATCTACAGACACCCTGAGGCATTATTTCATCTCAATAATATCTGCTTATTATACCACTTCAGCTATTTATAAACACATGCACATATGAAATACACTATGATATGTATATTCACTGCTTCAACCACGTGGACAACAGGATTAGAAATACTTTATTTTAATGAGTAAGAATGCCAGAGGAGGAAGGCGGGAACTTAAAGTTCCCAAAGATCTCTTTCCTAGATGGAAGCAAGCACTGGGCCTCTCCAGCCTTGACTTAAGGCTGCCCTGGGTTACATACTGTGCAAATTTCTGAACAAAAAAGATGTTTGCTAGCCCAATACTTTTATCCACCAAATACAAGTCAAAGGAAACCACGTCAGCCTGGAAAAAAGATGGCAAAAGCCCAAGGAAGCAGCAGATGATGTATAGCCCAAAGTGCCCAGCAGCTGCTAGGGAGTGAATAGAGGGGAAGTGGGGGCAGGAGAGCAAAGGTGGCTGGAAGAGTGTCTGTGCCATAGCTGCACAGGTTTTAGCACCACATTTGGAGGAGTGTTGGCTGAGAGAACAGTCCTGCAGCCTTAGCAAGGCTGCCACAAGTTTCTTTCCTTGTAATGTTATGCTTCCTGCACGTTCTCCCTATCTTCATGACAAATCCTCTTATTTTACACACATCCATCTGAAGGAAGCAGCTGATCATCCCTGTGCTTGGACTCAGCTAAGCAGAGCTCATGTGGGATGGGGCAGGAGATGGGAGTTGCCATGGAAACCCATCCCTCTGCTGCTAGGCTCTGTCTAAGCTTTGATACCAGAGTGAAGCAGCCTGGTCTAACTTTTATCAACTAGCAATGCCTGCAACTGTTCACCCATAGTATTCTCTCTCTTCAGCCTTTTGAAAATTTACTTTGTTTTTCCAGAAACTAAAAAAAAACAACTCATTCATATAGGAAAAATAAAGTAAGATAAAAAAATCCAATTTAGAGTCTAAAGCTTTTTAAGACGTGAGCCTGTTATGCAAGCCAAGTGTAGGATTTGTTATTGTTTTTGGGTTGGGGTTTTTTTGCTGGTTCGGTTTTAGGGGTTCTGTTTGGTTGGTTGGTTGTTTTGGCTTTTTGGGTTTTGAGTTCTTATTTTTTTGTGTGAAGTAGCAAGCTGATCCACAAGAGAGTTAAAAACACTTGAGGGTATTTCATTTATCAGCCATTGCTTGCTTTGTTTAGTAATACAGCCTAAACAGTGTAACATATAAAGGAAGAATTAGAAGTCTCAGAGTTGTTCCACACTAATCTCCCTTTTGTTAATGTTGCAGGATCAGCTTTAGGTCTCTGTTGAAAGCCAGCTTAGATTGCTCACAGAATTAAAAATGATAGGAGAGGAAGAGAGGTCAAAGACTATTGTGAAATCCATCACAAACTATGCCATTTCCTTTTGCTAAATATCATAATACTGAGATAAGGAATATATCCTTGCTGTATGAATGACATTTTACATCTGTAGGTATGAATATACACAACCATGTTAGACTACATATGACCTGTATTATATATGAATAAATCTACAAGTAAACTTATTTAAAAGACAAAATGTTTGATTACCTGTTTGAAAGTGATTTACAGCCAAATTCCTGGAAGTGCATTTGTTTCTGTGAGCTTACTCTTGAGTATCTTTTCCTCTCTTCTTACTGCCTTGGCTTTTGTTCTTTCACCTTGTCTTTTTGGTGGGCTTGAGAGGAACCACTTGTTAGTGTGGTCCATATTTCCAGTGCTGTCAAGTGTGAGTGAATAATACTTGGCTGATTTCACAGGTTTCAGTTCTACAGCCATAAAATTTCAGTCATTTGTTGACTCCATACATTTGTGGCCAAATAGCCATCTGAGATGTCTTTATCCATAGCACACATATTTGTTGGATGTACAGAAAAGAGGTGATGGCAGCAGCAGCAGCACTCTGAATTACATAGAGAAGAATAAATAAGTTGATTCCCAAAGTTTTGCCTCAAGAATTAAGTCAGACATCACCAGCAAATGATATGTGGTTCTGAATTAAGTTGTTTCTTCCAGGCAATCACTGCAGTACCTGTGACAATAAGCCAGGCAAAAGGAGAATGGTCTGACTGGCTTCTTCACAAATAAAACTCAACTGAGTTGATTTGCTGGCCTTTCTTTATGCTGAAATAGGAGCATCATCTCAGAGGTGATACTGGGATTCTGGTAAGAACATAAACTGTATTTTAACCCATCAAAATTAAAACAAGAAACAAATTATTTTATACATCAGCCTTAATGTGCAGAGTCTGGGTGAGGCCACTGATAAGACAGGATTTCAGGCAGCTCCATGTACTTTTATGTGTGACTTCCATGATATCCACTCTCACGAGGTGTGGTAACAGGTTACCTCTTCAGTTCATACTGCTCCAGACACAGTGTGGACTGACAGCTCTGGCCAAATCACGGTATTTCAGAGTATTCTGCCTGTCCAGGCACAGGAAATGCTGCCACTGCTGATGCTTGGCTGCTGCTGGTCCCCACATCCTATTCCTGGAGCAACTGGTAGTCAGCAAAGCAGCTGGTAGGAGGAGAACTGGTGGCACAAGTGGCACCCATCCTGTGCCCAATTTCGAGCTGAGAGAAGTGAAACAGATGGCTGGGAAGGGAGACAGGGCAAAGAGCAAACATCCACGGAGTAATGACCAGTCTCCTCAGACTAAATGTGCACATCTCTCCAGCAGATTGGGATTCCAGATTCAGATTTATCTTCTAGACACAACTGCAATAATAAACACAATTTAAAAATAGATGAAACAACACTCAGGACAACTCTGAAAAAAATAAAAACAACAATTTCCTTTCTATTTCCATGCAAGCAATGGTTTTAATTACAAGAGGATTATTCCATGATTGAAAATGGGTGAGAGAATGCAAGAGACTATGGTTCACAACACTATCAATAGGAAAAGACATGCTGCCTCCTGCCAAGTTTATCATTTCATGCCTTTTACTATGCAAGGAACACACAACAGATGACTAGAGTCCCACTCCACAGGTCTTCCTTTCAAGGGTTATTCCCCTAGATGAGCTGATCCTCAACGAAATTACCCTAATTTAGCTGCAACTATCAATTTCCTCTGCACATCATGTTTCTCTGAGTCTTAAGCTGGAGAACACGATTTTCCACACTTGTATCCTAACCCTCAGCTCCCTACTGCCTCCACTCAGGAGGAGTGCACGGAGGGAGCTCTGAAACATCTTGGCCTTCCAGCTTCTTGGTGGGAAACACTACCACAGGAACAGGCAGAGCTGGTGACAGCCCTGGGGTCAGCACTAGGGGCATTCTGGGCTCTTTACCACAAGTCAGTTGTGAACAGAATCTCCCCTCTTTTTAACACCTGGATCCAGGGAAGATGGAAAAGGGTAAAGGCAGAACACAGATTTGACCTGACATGTTTGTTCCTGGTGAGATTTATCTTTGTAAAAAGAATTTGCAGCAGCAATGCATTTGGGACCAGGGAGCTGCAGGAGTAGTACAGGACTGTAAGCACAGTCAGTGCCTTCTAGCCATAGCTACACAATTCCATTACATGTCCAGCCTCCAGCCTTTCATGTTTGGATAAATATGACTTTTCAAGCTTATTAGATTAAAAACTGCATCAAGATTGAAAAAGTTTCATATAATTTTCTTCTTTTTTTTTCCTGCACACAAAGCTGAGATTTTAATCTCCAAGTGGCTACCCTGATAACTAATAAATCTAACCTTTCCAAGCAGACACATGAAGTTAAGAGGACTAATTGATCATGTTGGCACAAAGGTGTTGTTCATTCTGCAAAGGCCAAGTTAATCCACATTGATGTGATTCAAATTAACCTTAATCAGCTACTAGGCTGACTGTGATTTCATTACTGGATATGCTACAATTAGACATCTCCTGTCTTTAAATGCCCCTCAGCTTTATTGCAGTGATTTTTTGATTATTTTTTTCTTAATAATAAACACCCATTTACACATCAGATGCTATTAGTGTAATTGGCTTTAAGATTGACTTTTTTTTTGTGTGTAGTCACTCTTTGGTTCTGTTTATTCTGAAAAGGTCAAGTAATACAGATTGATGTGATCTAAATTAACCTCAAACAGTTACTTCTCTTCTCAGAATGATATGCTGTCATGGTGGGGAACAATCAGAGAGTTGCCTTCTCTTTGCTTCCTTTCCCCCCCCTCTCCACATGCATAAATCATATGTATTTCATTCCTGGAGGCAGGTGCAAAACCTTATAAATTATCTTCATAATAGAATTCAAGCCTAATTGACTATTCACCACAAAACTTTCTTTTCTCTCCACTGAAGCACTGTGAGGATGCCATGGACTGTACAAAAGAGACACTTCTCAAAAATGAGTTCTACTTTGCAACCAAAACCTGATCCAAAACTCACTTTTGCAAAGCTTTCTTCCCTTGGATCTCATACCTCAAGCAGACAGTGTGAACACAATATTTATTTGCAAATGCATGGGCAGGGTGCTTGATTGTGACACTGAAGAAGCAAAGCAGCTTCCCTCTTTTTATTTGGTTTTCCCGAGGAAAACAAGTGTAATTTCCTTCCCTCTCTTGTCCCTCAATTATCTCAAGCTAAGAGTAATGCCTCTTAACACTGCCCTGCTAAAATAGAAGGGAGTGAGAGCGAAGGACAGCCATAAGAAGAGACAAAAATGATCCCTTTTCTTCTGAGGGAGGGAATCAGATGGGATAATGAGGGCAGCAATGCAACTTAAACTCTTTCCTCTGTCCACCACAGACACTCTTCTAAAGAAATGTAGCTTCTCCAAAAGCAGGAGACAGCTCAGCAACTCCTGTGCATGCTGCAGGAAGGTTGCCCTCCCCTTACAGAGGTGTAACTGGGCACCCCAGGCCTGCCTCAGAGCCCAGTGGCAGGAAAGTGCCCCAGCAAGGGCTTGGAGTGAACCAGTGGGGAAAGGCAAGGAGAGGGCAGAAAGCCAGGCAAATTGTCCTCCTGTCCTAGGCACTGGCATGTGTCCCACAGCTCTGCACTCAGGCAACCTCACATGGACATATCATGGCTAGGCTTCCCGAACAAAGATCCGGGAACATGGACACAGCTCCATGGAAATACAACTCCACACAGAGAATAGCCACAACTGTCACTTCATTTATCGATCAGAATAAATGTTTAATCTTGCATTTAGTTGAAGGCTGCACCAGAATCAATCATTAATTTGCCAGTTGTGGTTATTTTACATGTCCACTCACCTTTCAACATGCAAAATAACCAGAACAAGCATATTATTTATGGATTCAATCCTGAAACTGAAGAATGGGAGTGCTGGGTGCAACTTTGTACAACTTTACAGAGCTATTTTCCCTTCTGACAGGGTCTCCCTTCTGTATCAGACCTCCTTCTTGTTTAACTCTGTTCTGCTGAAATCCTCACATTTGAAACTCAGCTCTGAGCAGCAGGCAAGGAGAGCTCAGTGCCAGAAACAAAACACAGGAGTATTTTTGCATCCTGCTGAATCTAAACCACACCAGAATGACTGCAAAGAGTAAGAGTTACACAGACAGAAGAGCAAGTACTTTTGATAGTAAAGACATCTTCTTAAAAAATAGAAAATGCTTATTGGATCTCCACCACTGTGGAAAATCCAGGCTCTCTCTGAATAATGCAACACCTTAAGTAAAGAATTGAAAGGAGCTGCAATTACTCTGGAAGACTTCCCTAAATCTTCCAGCTTTGGGGCCTGGAAAAGGAGAGCAGAGAGAGTTGTACCTTTGTAGTGTTCACACAGTGATAGGCTTGCTCCTTTAATAAATCCTGATGGAAAAAAATACAGAAAAACACCTAATAATTCTGTGGAAAGTTTCAGAGTAACTAGCACTGGACATTACTTCACATCAGTTATTTTGAGGCTTACCATCTAAGCAATATTAGAGGTGTCATAAAGCTCTCTAGCCAAAAAGAAGCTGACTGCTTTAGTGACCAGATGCTTATGATAAACTTTACTTAAAAGTGACATAATTCTTGTAACATAAACACTGAGACTAATTATGAAAACAATCATAGTCAAAGCCAATTATACTGTGGCCTAGTAAGTATGATCACAACTGCTATTTATGGTGACAGAAATAATATCATGACCATATAGGAAAGACTACATACAGATGGTGAAAAAGATTATGCTTGGCATAACTCACAGACACAAATTAAAATGAATGAATGCAAACAAACCAGAGGAAGGAATATTACATCACTAAAAATGAGGCTGACCTGCACTTTCAATTAATGCCAAACCACATCTAACATGCCTGTCTGAAACAAAATGCAGTAGCTCTCCTTCCCTATAGGTAAGTGGGTGTGGGAATCTATATCTAACTGCAAAACAACTGCCATATTTTTTTCAGTTTGGATGAAAATAGGACAAAATACTGCTGGTCTCTTGGCAGATATGCCTTTGGGTCTGCTGGAAAATCTGAAATATTAGCACTTCTATAGAGTAAATTGCTTCAAAGTGGGTTTGAATAAAGTTTAAGATGGGTTTGGCAAAAATTGAACCTCCTTTGCTACATGTGAATGATCAGAAAGATGCAGATTCACACCAAATATATATATGGCTTCATCTCATTAGGGTGTTATCAAGTCTGATTTTTGCATTCAGGAATTTTATTATGCCTGCTTATGTTCTTGTCCTCTGTTATGAACTGAGATTAACTTAACACCATCAATCTAAGAGCAACAAGATGTGTAGAGTCAGTTATCATGCTAATGCTCACTTCTTCTGTCTGTCATCCTAGATTGTCTTTTACAGACATATCCTTTTACAAGAGCATAAAATGATCCCAAACTAGATTGTTACTGGAAAGTGATACAATATACTGTGATTGTCATTATTCCAGTTCCCTGAACAAGTTACAGTAAAACTTAAAAGACCATGTTAATGATCTTTGTCAGTGCTTTGCTGTTGTTATTTTTTGGTTTATGACCATGTATCTAGATTTATCAAAATCAGCACTAAACACTCTAGTGTATTTTCTTAGCTGACAACTCTTCACTCTACCATCTTGCCTACCAGCATTTCAAAAAAGCCAGGTTTCAGTTTCATTTAACAATATCCAATTTAGCCTGTTAGGTGAAAGAAAAGCTTGAAGGCAGCTAAGCTACCTTGTGAACACAAGAGCTATGCTGGGGATGAAACCTGGTGCTTGTCTTTGAGGACAAGCTATCTGCTCCGAGCTCTTGAGCATGGCTGTTCCAAGCTCAGCAGCAAGCATGCTTTATCTCCCTTCCTGCTCCTTCTGGACTCAACAAGCTCCTGGGATTCTTTTGAATACTGTTCCATAGTTAAACCTCAATTAGAAACAGGGTCCAGCCTCTGCACACACTCTGAAGCAGATTTTCAAAACAACACATTGACAAAAATTAATCTTCTGTTCAAGCATCAAAATCACTGGCAGATTTCACAAGAACCTCTTCTAGAAACCTGTCCTCTGGGACCTAATCCATTATTCTGAAGTGCACAGGAGAAAAGGAAGGTGAATTACCATTACTTGTAGCTAAAAGAAATCTAATTCTCCTCTGTAGTTTCTTGCTTGGCTTATTGCTGCTTTAGATGTTCAAGGCAGAAGGGATTTTAGATTTTTTTTGTACTGCATTTAAATAAGCAGTTTGAAAGCATTTAAATAAAATGAGCTTAATGACTGTTTACTGTGTCCTCCTGCAACTAAAAGGACACTGGAATATCTTCAGCTAGTTGCTATTAAATGACCATAACAAGTGTCATCAGTCAGGAGGAAGGTTGTGACTAGTTAGAAAACTATGAAACTCCTTATTAACAGGTTAAGAAATGCATCTGACATTTGGTAACAGACTAGAATGGCTAGGAATGCCAGACCAGTCAGTCTAATCTTTGTTTACAGGTACATATCATTAGAGATTAGAAACTACAAGTGTAATTACTGCCCATCACCTTGGGTTCAAAGAAGGTAAAGAGTGTCATTCTTTTGTCTTTGATCAGATCATGGATCTGAGCAGTACACTGGTATAGTATATTGGCATTTTCCCAAGGCATTTACTACAGTGTTTACAAAGTGGTTTACAAAAAAAGGTTAGCCCCATATGTAATCAATAATAAAAGAGGATTTAATTGGAAAGGCACAGAATAGATTAAAAGCATCAACTGATATTACCAGCAGAGCCAGGAATAGCTGAGGTTGCCTTCAGCAACATCACTACTGAATGAATGTTCTGTCATGATCTCTAGGATATAAAATCATCCTTATTAAAGCCTGAGAAAAATCTTGACAGTTGTGAATAAGGTCTCTGAATTTCCCTTCCCTCCCTCCAAAAAATAAGAAATGACAAAAACTTAGACATGTGCCACTGGTTCCCTGATATCAGAAAGGTCATTATACCCTGGGCAGCAGGAACTGAGCCAGAACTCCAGAAATGTTGGGCAATTGCTGATTTGAACCTGAAAACAGTACCTAAGAACTTTTTTTTCAGAAAAACAGTCTGGAAATCTGAGGAAAGCATAGCCTCAGAAAGGGACCATCTGCACTAGGCAGGTGTGTTTATTGGTCTTTGAGTGAAGAACTGTCAAACTTCTCTAAGCCATGCTGGTAACTTCATAAAAGAGCTGCCTGAATTGCTCTTGTTCACTCAAGCGTCAGTCATTAGGGATGGCAAGAAGGATTAGTATACATTTTGTTCAGCCCTGAGACAAGCTAAATCCAACAATGTCACTTTTAACCTTAGGAAAGGAAATGAAACAGCTTAAAGCCTCACATTCTATAAGTCATACTAGATATCAACTCTCAGAAGTGTCTTAGTGACATTTCCCCATCTCATGTCCTTGGCCACACTGTCCAATTGCAAATCTGAGTCTATTGCCAAAGAAGATACCAAGGTTTAGAGTCACAATTTTTAAAATATACAAAATACATGCATGGTATGCATTTTATAGCTGCATATCTATTTGCATGTATGTATATATAAAGCAAAATAGATGAGATCTGTGAAAGAGTTCTATTAGAAAGTCTATGGCAAACTTGTTCCACTGTAGCTACTCTTGATTTCCTTGCAATCAAAATATCATCATGTTGCCAGATTCTGCTTTTTAAGCAGAATAGCAAGCAAATACCAAGCAGCTGATAATATACTCCATTAAATTTATGTGCATATCCTCAGTTGTGAAAAATTGCCAGGAGATATTTCTCTGTGTCTAGAAGTGGCTGTTAAAATGTTATTTTAAACTTTTTGTAAAAAAAATTGCCTAAAGATGCAGATCAAACTGCAATCTGACCACTATTAACTTGCCCATTTATTTAAGCCCTTTATATGTAGAGGGCCAGTGTCACTAAGTTCAGATGTATATCTCATACCTGCTATCTCCTTAACAAGTCTTCCTTTCTGATGAAAGATTCCCTTTCTCCCTTCCTCATAATTTTGGATGCATGTGATTAAATTCCATCTATTCCCACCTGAATATATTTAAGTAGCCAAAGCCTTTATTAATTCTGGTCTCTAATCCTTACCAATTGGAGAACATATTGTCTCCTCTCTGGCTATCATAACTGTTTAATGTGCCAAAGAAAGTGAAATTAGATATGCATTCTGCCAAGATAGAAATATTCTTCTTTACTTACAAATAAATCAATACACTAAATAATTCATAAAGATTTTAACCTAATTAAATAAGCACTGTTTACATTTTATTAGCCAATACCAAGTTTCATTAGCATTGTCTTATAGTAACTACTTGCAGAGATGATTCACTAGATTGGTTGCAGGATATTTATATATATTATATATAGTATCTGATGAGTAGGGAGAGTAGGGAGAGTAGGGAGAGTAGGGAGAGTAGGGAGAGTAGGGAGAGTAGGGAGAGTAGGGAGAGTAGGGAGAGTAGGGCGAGTAGGGCGAGTAGGGCGAGTAGGGCGAGTAGGGCGAGTAGGGCGAGAAGGGCGAGTAGGGCGAGTAGGGCGAGTATATTACATGTATTTATATATGTCTCCATTTATTTAGTAATGGTAGATCTAAACAAGTAGGAGAATGATTGAGGAAAGAAGAAAGAGAGGGCAAAGTAGTATATCTCTTCTCTAAATTTTCTATGCAGTCTTACTTCTTAAAACTTTAAAAAAAGAAAAAAACCCTGAATTTTTAGTGTGGTTTTTTTACTCTTTTTAGTGTGTTTTTACTTTATTCAGGAGAGGTATAGGTTGACTACTTGGCACAATAAAAGCCATATAAGATGGCCTTAAATGACTTATCAATGAATGTGTTTCTGTTTAGCCATACCAAACAATTATAACCTCTGCTTTCATCCTGTTTTCCCTCCCATCTCTAATTCAGCTCCTGGATGCTGTCAGAGCCCAGGTATGGGGTTAGCTGGATCCCTGGGCCCACCCAGGATGTTTGGGTTTGTGGTCTTAGTGCTTTGGTGCAGAATAGGAGCTTGAAAAATGCAAGTTGCAGATAGCTCTCTGTAAAAATCCTCTCTTTTGCTCAAAATGAGAGCATAAACCCAAAAGATAAGTGAGGCCTGACTACAGAATCTCTTCACGAGGCAAACTCCCAAACAAGAATGAAAATTAATCAAAGCTCTGATGGCACCTAATAACACTGCAGTCATTGAGAATGATTTTTATTGTCCCTAATGAGCATTTTATAGATACTCATATCTGAGCAGTGCCTGAATCTTTCACAATAAGAACCAATGTTTTCCCTGGAGAAGAAGCATGTTGCTGAATGCAATCTGTCAGCACGTCAGGGCTTCTCAGACTCCTACACTGGAGCAACAGATGATCAAATCCTCTTCCATGTTTCATGAATTGAAGGTGTAAATCAGTTTAGCCATTAAATAAGTCAACATTCCTCTTATCTATCAGTTACTTTGATTTTATAAAGGTATAACTTCTATTGCAAGTGATTAAAAAGGAATAATTTATTTCACAGTCTGCTTCAAGCCTAAAATGAGGACAACCACTAACTGTAATTTTTCTAGTCTATTCTCTCAAAAGAGGAACGTGAGCACACTTTGATTTTACATTTTCATAACAAGAATTGTGAAATATTTCATATATTTAAATGCAGCTAGTTCTGAAAAAAATATATTCTAGGAGCCTGGTCTACTCTCTCTCTACCACCACAGAAATAATCACAGACAGCCTTCTCTCTTCTCTGGTTTAATGTTGAAGAATCAAGATAGTCACTTGGAGTTCCTTCACTGTACTATTCATTGCATTAAAAAGGGTATTTCCACTGGATGACAAAGATTAAAAATAGAATTGAATGCATTTCATCCTAGCAACACTCATACTAATCTTGTAATCTTCAGTTTCTTCTCACTGTAAATCTCCTTACCTTTTGATAAACCAATTATTGTCTGATCATTGTTATTGTCTTGGAACAGCATTTTAAGTTACACAAACACAGCACACTACTTAACCATAACATTTCTGTGGATTTCTTTTGCTGGTCATAGATCAAACAGGAGTTAGAGCTAGAGCTTTGTCTGATATAGCCTTGCTCAATGTTCCCAAGTGAGTCCAGATAAGAATCATACAGATGTATACTTGAAGATACTCAGATGTGAGCATGGGTTTCATTTATGCCCTACAATAATTCTTGCTGCCTATAAAATGGTTTAACAGAAAAATAAAACCCTGTATGATGAAACACCATTATATCCATGCAAGGCAGTATATTTTATAAAGTACCTGGTTTTGTAGCTGTGTTCATTGAATCTTCTGTTTATGATTCTGGGCAGACACTGCAGACAGCTATGCAGTTCTGCTGCTTTTTTGCTGTGGAATTAAGCTCCTGAGCTTTGTGTTCTTCTTTGGCTGGCCTAATCACTATTTGACCCACCCTGCAATAGATTGTCATTTTACCTTCCTCAAAAATGTCCCATCAAACACACTGGCACCTCATTTACTGCAGGTTATTATTTGATTTGAGGAAGTGTATAGGAAAGGCAGTTCATCCCCTAAGTGTTCAGCTAGTTGTCAGGATGCTGTAAGGATGTGTGAGCACCTGCTGAGCTGAGGCAGCTTGGAGGGAGGAACAGCAGCTTCCAGCAGTGTACAGTGCTGTGTATGGGCAGCTTCCACACAATCAATTAGATACCCATGGAGAGAAAGAGTTCAGTTGATAAACTAGCAGCTTTTTCTTCCTTCTGTTTTTAATCTCTGTCACACAAGCTCAATTTCTTATTTATAGTGTGTGGCAAGGTGTTTAGCCTTATACCTCACACAAGCAAGGCTTGGGACTCTGCAGTGCTTAGTCAAAAGAACAAAACAAACAAAAAAATACCACCAAAAAGGAAGACTTTTGGTACATGACAGTACACTTTTGAGTTAAAACACCCTTTTGCATTTTTAGAAGCCTCAAGGTAAAAATGTGACTAGCTTCCACTTGAAAGAGCAAATATGGAAAAGCAGACTACAACATTCTCAGATCTCACATTGTGCATCACCAGGAAAGATATTCTAGGATTTGGGAACTCTAAAGAGTGTAGAGAGCTAGTCTTTCTAAATATTGAAGTGTTCTCATTTTGTGAGGGAAGGATTTCAGATCTTGAAATAAGCTGATGAATACTCTCTCTTTCTCCTGCCAGAAACTCTGGAATAAAACATTACTGAGCACTAGTTTGTCTTCATGCAAACAAGTCTGCTGGCATTCTCGTGGGCCTCCAGCTTCCTGTTAAACCCTGAAGATTCTTCCTTGTTCTCTGCAGAATGGATTTGTTTCCAAAAGAGAAACACCTGTGTCATACATCTAAAATTATGCACAATTTTTCACCTCGCTGGGCCTGCACTTTCCAATGCTCACTAATTGGTACTTAGGAGAATGTTATTGTGCTTTCTGCCTGCCTTCTATGCACAGGCAGTTGGAGTTTAAAATAAATCCTGTTAAGTTCCAGGAGTGGATGATTACTTTCTCATTTTTTGGTTCTAAATATGCTGGTTGTCGCTCAATTGATTCTGTCCTTTATCCTTTCTGTTTTCGATGTCTTTCCACTTATTTTCCTCCCACCTCCTAGTGGGAATTTCCACTCGCTGGCTGGAATTCAGCAGAAATAATAAACCAGAGGAAAAATCTCCAGCACAAGATCTTTGCCTAAGTACATGATTGCAGATGCTGGAGCTGTGCCCAGATGAAAGCCTGCCTGTGCTGATCTGTCCCTCCCCATCAGAAGGGAGCCATTAGTCATGTCGGCAGCAGCGTTCTGTCCCCCTAGACAATCCCTGGAGGGATCCCGCAGCTCCTGGGAAAAGGCAAGCTCAAGAGCAGAGCCAGAGAGGCACAGCTTGTCCTTTCCTGTTCCCAGTAGTAATTCCACAGCAAAACAGCAATGACAAAGGCCTCCCTCCGTGCTGTGGTTGCCTGCTTGGGTTAAAATTGCCAGAGTTGGGCATCAGCCAAGGCATGGTACGTGGGGAGGGGTTAAAGATTACACAGGGATTCTGTTCAGGTGCTGATGCACAGAAATGTGCCTGGAGATAAACATCATTTATTGGCCTGTGTTAATAGGATGGACTACCAATCTGATGCCATAAGCATGCACAAATCTTCTGCTGTCCTTAGGTATGAGAAGGGATGGTCAACTACTACTGGTGCTACCTCAGTCTATGCTGTGTTTTCTAGGCCTGCCTAAATTATTACATGGGCATATACACAACACAAGACCTTTTAAATGTGTGGTTTGACCTTTAAGAGTTACTCTGATAGTAGCTAAGTTGGTTTCATTCAAGAATACATTTGATAGAACTGGAAAAATGACCTCTTTCAGATGAGAAAACTAAAGTTCAAATGTTTTCCCAAGGAGCGTGATAGGGCTCCTGGAGGCATGTGGTGGATTCAGGTGACAGGCAGGGAGGAGGCAGAAAAGAGCTACAACACACTGTAAGCTACATACTGAATGTAATGCAGATCCTTCAGGGAAGAAAAGAGTCAGAACAAAGCAGAATGCAACTGATTAATGCATCATAACTCATCCTGACTCCTTGTACTTTCCTCAAAGCAGCAGAGTTGAAGAAGCCTCTTTTATCCTGCAAAGACTCACTGATATATAAGCACTAAGAATAAAGAAAGCAACTTAAATGCACTTTAGATGCTCTATGACTACAGGTGAGGTTAAGCACAACTGTCCCTGCTTAAGGCAGCAGCAGTCTAGAGGTGGAAACAACTGGAAAACTGCATCACAGACCTTGTAGCCAATGGAAATGGTAGCTGCTCTGGGAAAAGTGCTTGTGTTGCTCCATATTTCTTCATCCTAAGCCACTTGTTCCTGGTGTTGTCCAGCCAAAGTAGCCTGTATAGGGAAGGAAATGCAACAAAGATATCTGTGAGTGTTCACTGCCCCAGAAAGGCAAGAAGAATAAAGCTGCTTCTCCTCTCTAGCTCTGCTACCATTTGCATATACTAGCTCAAGAGTCTGAGCTGTTGGTAGTAAAACAAAACAAATGTGAGGTATCAAAATTCATGGAATATCTGAGATGAATTTCAATTATAGGGTTCCAGTTTGGGGTAGATTATTTTAGATCCAGTAGAGTAGGCTTGCATTTATTACAAAGGCTGCCATTTGAAGGGCAGAAGGAAAGAAGAGCTCTTAGAAGCTATCTGCATAGTGAAAAAGACAACAGATACAACACAAGAAGAAATGTGCACCACACTAAGACCTCAAAATGTATATTCTTTGAAATTGCAGCTCTGTGTAGTTCTATCATCTTGGCAGCTGAAGTAGTACTCTCTGCAAGTACCCATATTAGGAAAACTGTGAAAATTAGAAATGACTCTGTTTATAGCTTCATTTTTCTACACTGAGTGGTCTACAGCCACAGCTCAATTGGCTCCTGTATTTTAAGGATTGCTCCAGACATTCTGATCATGGAGATTCCAAAAAGCTTTATGAGCACTCAGCTATTGGGAGTTGCTGTGTTTAAATCCAAACATGATTATCAGTTCTCTGGACAACCCTTTATGGGTATTAAGATTGTGGCTTTTAAAAATCCTCAATAGCCTTTTTTTTTTACCATGTTATGATTTATTTCATGGACTGGAGAGTGGATATGAAGGGAATGAGCTGCTGTCACACCTCAACACAAGACTTGAGCCTGGATTTCATACAATGTTATCTAAAATTCCTTGCCTCTTAAGGGAGACTACAACCTATCATAAACATGCTTGATGAAGAGGAGTAGCTCAATTCACCCTCAAACAAGTCCACTAGCCAGTTCCAAATGATTTCACTGATGTTTGAATGAAACATGGATGTTTCCTCCATGGGAATTTACCTTGATGCTGTTTCTCTGTGTGTGCATTGTTCAGGGACCTTTCAGAGCCAAAATGCCTGGCAGGAATCTGCTTCATTATCTCAAGTCACAAGCTTTGCAGATCACAGTAGCTTCAACTGGCTCAGGACAGAGGTTCTTAAAGATACAACTTGCCCCAGTTTCGCTCTCCTCTCAACCCCATAACAAGAAATAATTAACATTAACTTGACAGTTAATTTTAAAACTTTATAGCCAGCTTCTTATCTCCACTAAGTGCAAAAGATGCATTAGTCTCTGAGGTGGTGTGCACAGTCTGCTTGGCTGCAAACTCCCCCTCCTAGATCACTGCTGTAAAAGGACTGTAATCTTGGTTTGTCCCCTCCCTGCTCCATGTTCCATAAAGGCTCTGCAAGAGGAAATGCTGATAGTCTCTGTCATAGCCATCTCCTGAGTAACCTGGAAGATGTCTTTTCTGTTTCTCCAGAGAAAACACCTTACAAACTGTTCCTTTTGTCCTTGGCTTCCTTCAGAAGCAAATAAAAACCAGGGAGATACAATTATATTTGCAAAACATTTTAAGAAATGCATCAAAAATAAATAAATAGCAGGTATTTTCCATTTATGCTTTAAAAGAAACAACTTTACTAGGGCTTCATGACCTAGTAAAAGTATATAACAACATAAAGCCTGCAGCAGTCTATTTTAAAACAAAGATCATTTAGTAGTATCTGAGAAAGGAAGAGTTCACTCAGTTCAGTCCTAACCCACAAAAAAGTCTGTCTCCTCTTTTATTGCTTCTAGACCACTTTAAGATCCCTATTGAAAGTGAAGCCCATAAGAGCCCACTGCCTTTATACTTTTGTTAAGGAAAAGGAGGGGATGAAAGCACAATTTCAGGTGCATATGGTTATATTGTCAAATATAAGAGGGTAGTAATAGTTTCTGAGAGGCCATAAAACCACCAGAATGACAGTGAAGCTTTATGGGAGCAAGCAGTAAGAGTAGGAAAGGCATCCTGATGGGTGACAGTCGGGATGCTCCAGGATAACATTCCCACAGGAAGGGAAATGTCAATTAAAAACCTGCCACATGCAAAAAGACAACCTAAAGTGATTTTTTTTTTTCAGGAGACAAGTTCCAGAGTAGTCCTCTCAAAGGTGACACTGAGAAGGTTCAGTGTGTAAATGCTTTCCTCTCACTGTCTGAAATGCTGGCAGTTTCCACAGCATCATTATTTGTACACATAATTGCTTTGTGTACCTAGTACTAATTCACCTCCATAGCATATTGACCTTGTAAGCACTTGGAACTTTGCACAGCTATTAACAGATTTTGCCACCACTTTGTAAACTGGTTTTCTGCTAGATTTTTCTCTTCCAAGCAGGGTTTGGCTTTTCAATACTTGCCCCTCAAGGTATCTCTCTCTCTTCATCCCTCTCTACAAATACACTAAGGGCCTGTCAGGATACCTTTTGTTTTTACTGCCTAAAAATCAGGTGTTAGAAGGCTAGTAAATCCAACCCAACAGCAACATTCACAACCAGTTTCATTCAAAGAAGAATCTATTTTCCAACTGCTGAATATCAGTTTGAAGGCTGCAGGAGGTATGCTAAAATCTAAACACTCTGGAGACAAATGTCAGTGCCAGAACTTGTCTCCTTAGTAAAAGCAAACCTGCACTTTTCAAGTCTTCTCCAAAGTTTTGACTTCTCCCTCTTTATTTTCTTACACTGCTTTTCCTCTCCAGGAATTAAAAAAAATACAAACAACCTTCAGAATTAAATGCATTATTTTGTTATTGTTCTGGGAAACCCTTGCCATTTATTCTAGAGTTCAGCAATAAAAAGGAAACTTTCTAGAGCCCAACTTCAATCTGGAGCAGTCTTCACTCTTTTTCTTTTTTTAAATCAGAAGCATAAGAAGAAATTATGAAACTGAAGAGGAAATGGAGGAGTTGAAAAGATGACTGGTGAAGAAAGATTCTTTTCCTGTGCCATCTTCCCAATAAAAGAAATGTTCATTAAAAAAAACAAATTCCACTCTTTTTTTTAAACTAATCTAAGATACAAAAGAAAAGGATATTATATAAAATTATAGAATCATAGAATGGTTTGGGTTAGAAGAAACCTTTAAAGGTCACCTAGTCCAAGCCCCTGCAGTGAGCAGAGACATCTGTAACTAGAGCAGGTTGCTCAGAACCCTGTCCAACCTGACCTGGAATGTCTCCAGGGATGGGACATTTACCACCTCTCTGGATAACCTATCCCAGTGTTTCACCACCCTCAGTATAAAAAAAATACTTCCTTCTATCTAGTCGAAATCTCCCTTCTTTTGGCCTAAACCCATCCCCCCTGATCCTGCCACAAGAGGACAAGACTGTCCTCATCTTGCTTACAAGCCCTCTTAAAGTACCAAAAGGTCACCCTAAGGTTGCCCTAGAAAGACCTTATCTAGTCTGTGTTTGATTGACATGACATTTTGGTTTGGCTGCTTCAGAGAATACAAATCAGATGAGCAGTAAAATAATCCCAGCACAAGTTGAGTTATGGTCAGTATATACTTTTGGATGAGTTCCCATTGATCAACTTGATCATCTACTACCATACTACCTTAAAAGGAAGTAAAAGTCAAAGACTATAAAACTGTGGTATTAAACACATATTTTTTCCTGATATCCCAAAAGAAGGGAGAAACACTGGGGTGTTTGTGAAAGAACTGTTTCATGTTAGAAACAGTATACAACGTGGATAATTTAACAGTTGCCAAATAAGATGATTAAAAATATATTCAGCTGAAGACAGTTCTAGTTCAAGTTTCTAAATGTATTTATCCTCGCTTTTAGTTTCTTGCATATGACATCTCTTTGGGCCAAGAAGAGAGGATTTCAGTGAAAAAGAGTTCATCCTAAATGGTGTGAAATATGAGATGGAGATATTTTCTAACAGTGGGTAATGCTCCCTGTAAAAATATGAGCTATAAAATTTAATCTTAAATTACTTTATACTGCTAATGTTTAAGCCAATTCATTACAGCTGCACAGTTCTGGCACAGAGCACCTTGTTACACAGAGCCATTAACTCCTCACTATCTTTGTCAGATACCAAGAAGTGATGTGGCTGGAAAAAAGGGCAGAGCTCTATTTGTTCTCATCCAAGGGAATGCTTTTCCTAAGTCCTGCTTGATCAAACTGGAGAAGAAACTCTGTGCCTTACACCTCTCCAAGGATTAGTCACTTTCTGTATAACACGCAAGAGAAATAACACACATTTTACTTCAGTAAAAGATGTTGCTAATGGCACAATTACTTAAATACATAATGCTGGAGGTGCAGTGCATGAACTTGCCCCCCAAAATACAGCCATTCCTCTGTCTGTTTTGGGATTGAGATATTGGATTTGAAACTGAGACCTGCTCCCTTCTCCCACCAATGATAAAACCTTTGTAAGAGATGAACTGCTCACAAGGAAAGGGAGATCTCACCACCCCCTCCAGGTCCTGCACTCTTGTCTTTCATCTATACCAATATAAATGGAAAAACAGAAGGTGGAATTTCATCCATTTTATATAAATATTAAACAGGAAAAACCCCTCTTTCAATGAGGATTCATGGCAAAATCAGATTTCTTTGTCCTCTGTTCACAGTGGAGAAAATCTTGGATCATTGTTTTGAAGACAAAAGTAATTACAGACATGGAAAATAACAGAAAATGAAACAAAGTTAACCTCCACATTAATCTATATGGAATTAGCCAGGATAGCTTGTAATGCACTGCCCACCATCAGAGATCAGCAATTTTTTTAAGCAAACAGAATACCATGAGGTAAACTATTTAATTTAAAGTGATTGGCACCCCTGTTCAGTGCTGGGAGGTTGGAACTAGAAGATCTTCCCTTCCAACCTGGCCATTCTAGGATTCTGTAATTTCAGTAATATGTTTAATATAACAAGAACATGTTGTATAAACTGGAAAAGATGAGGATTAGTACAGGAAATCTCAAATGCCAGGTGATCTCATCAGAGAAGAGATGATGACAGGTCATCCTGAACCAACAGCTGTACTGGAACCAGATCAATAGCTAAGTTCTCCACATTTTCTTTTAAGATCAATCTTCTTTAATAATTTTACAGCTACCCTTGGCAGACAAAAATGTTGGATACTAATTACATTTCTTTGTAATGAAATGTTGAGCTGAATCAATAGCAGCAAGACACATGTATATATCATAGAGGGGAAAGGGAATGGCATTGAGGATGGGGCACAGGTATAAGATGAAATTACACATTACAGGTTACTAACAGTAATTATTTTCTCTTCTCTTTTCTAATGATGCAGAAAAATACAAATGTAATAGTGCATCATAGAGAGGGAAAAATTTGGCTACCCTCTATAACAGTTATTTTTATATACTTGTAAGACAGTCATCCAAGAGACAAATATAATCCAAGGATCTATCACACACTTTTCATTTTGCTCCATCTTTACAATTATGGAAAAATTACATTGGATCTAGTGAAGAGAAGGACTACTGGAGTGATCAAAGGAATACAGAGTGCATCTTGGAACAAGAACCTTCCTGGCCCTGGCTTTTTTAATTGAATAACATGGCAAAGAGGGACTAGATTGATCTGCAAATATGCCAAGAGAAAAGCACTAGAAGGAAGGAGCATTTATTTGTATTAAAGGAAAATAACAGGTCTAAATAGATGAGTACAGATGGAGTGTAATCAATTTTAACATGGGAATCAGAAGACAGTATTCAGTCTGGCTGCACCTCCCAAACTCCCAGTTCTGGGTGCTAGGAGGAGGAGGAATCTGACCTATATCTTTTCTACATCCATGGAAAGAGAATCTGGAAATAATTGAATAGATCTTTTTCTATTTGTTTTTGAAATATGACTACATAGTAGAAAGTCCTAAAAACTTCAGTGCCACAAAGGAGTTGATCAAATCTCCACACCAAGGCACAATGGTGTAAATGCTATAATGAGCTAATGCTAGAAGTGATACTGTCCAGCTGAAATATCAACAAAGCTTCTCAATCACCATGTGCTGGTGACCTACAACACCTAAGGATGAGGATCAGCTCTGGTGCTTTCTTCTACCAGCTCAAAAACTTTAATAATACATTATTTTAGCTGAAGCAGGTTCTGATGAACACATCTCAGTTCTATTAAAAGTTCTTCTCTCAATCCCATTTCTCCCCTCCTAATGCTATGAATGAGCAGCAAAAATACTTTGAAGAGTTGGCTCCCTGTTATCATTTCATTCACACCAAATATAGTCACTCAGAGCCCAAAAGGCTGCATTTTGCAGCTCTCTCAGTAAATTGCAATGGAAGAACCAATGGAGCCCATCCCTTTGTTCTGGCTTCAGTTCATGATTTCAGAGTGAGATATATCATCTAGAAATACAGATGAGCATTCTCCTCCCTGGTTTTGACTTTAACTTACAAGTTCTGAAGAACTGGGTTTGATTCACAGATCAGCTCTCTAGTGAAAAACTTGCTATGGCTCAAATGAAGAGAAAAGTAACTGGCTTTAATTTATAACACATATCAGATGTGTTAGTAATTGTTTGTTAGTTAGCAGAGGGAATAGATAAGTACAAATAGGGAAGGAATGCACACCAGAAAATATATTTTAGAATCTTATCATCTTTAGGAGATTATTACAGACATTCCAAGGAGACCTTATTTCTTTGTCTTTAGACCCTTCTAAGGAGTCACAGATTGTCTACACATTTCCAATGACCTCACCAACTGTCTAATAACAACCAGCCCACTGACATGTTAAAAGTCCAATCTGAATCTTTCAATAGCCTCTGTAACTCCTCTTCAAGAGCTACAGTGCCCTTGACCCTGTGCCTATTATTTTGCCCCTTCACTATAGTATTACTAGTCATTGAAGGTTTGTTTTTTTTAATGAACTGAAGAATTTAGTCTGCAGGAGCACTGTACTATGGTTCATAATTGAGATGCTCTCCTACACTTTATATTTTGATCATGCTTAGCTACACAAGGGCAATAGTCAAGTTAGCTTAATAATAGCCAGAAGAAATGCCTCTAATCCAATTGGTCACAGGGCACACATCACCAAAAACAATTTCTTTATAATTAAAAGGTGCTCGCGGGCACAATGAAAGCTTGGAAGTTGCCCAGGGATTTTGGGGGAAGTGTGGGGATTTTTTTTTTCCCATAGACAGCAACCACACTAAAGCAATTTCTGAAACACACTGATAAGCTTTGCCTTTGAATTTACATTAAAGAGCTCAATAGTTGCTACCTGTGAGAACAGCTCATGCTTCTCAACTGACTTGTGTCCTGTAGAGATTAAGGACACAGGGCCTCCAGGAGCTTAGCACGTCACTTGGTCCAAGTGACACCCAATCCATTTTATTGACATGGCCTCTATCCTGCAAAACAAGCACTTTTTAAGTGAAACATAATGAAAATTGTGTGTGGCTTTATGGGCCAGTGTATAATAGCTTTTCATAGGCAATTGCTAGCCACTATTGGCAGCTCTGTAAACGAAACCCACAGCGCTGGCTAGAGATGCCTTGTCAGTCCATGTCACTGCATACTAATAGAGCAGAGCATGCCCAAAGGAACCTGACATGGTGTTTTAATTTTATTGGAGCATTGCCACAGCCTAATGACTTTAAACCTCGTTCACTGCATCAGGCAGATTATTACACTGAATTGTTACAGGGTGTTTTTTTTTTTCCTCTCAGAGTGCTGTTGAATGACAAAGGCCACACAGGTCTTCAATTTCATTTCCTAATTGTTTTCAGCAACACAAACTTAAAGTCTTTACTGCAAGAAAGAAAATTGGTGTGTAGGTGAAGAGCCCTCTCACCTTTCTTAATGCCATTCTAATCACAGGTGCAGTTTGGATGCATCACTTGCTGCTGAGGAGGAATGAAAGTAAGTATTGAATTGAAACTGCACCAGCTCGGGAGATCTGACATTTCCAAAGCCTGCCTGCTAGCTACCTGGACTCTATTATTCTGGGGAAATAAGCTTTTTACTAACACTCTGGAAAATAAATTTTCCATTCTTTTTCTCTTCTTTTGATTTGTGGCATAAAGAGTCTGCATGCACTGAGCTTGCTACAATGTGTGGAACTACGCTCTGCTGCTGAGAAAAGAAAGCAGCCCCAAAGTGCACACATACACACACAGAGAGATTAGCATTAGGGAGGTCTACAGCAAAACCACAAACCACAGCTACCTAAAATCCAGTGACGTATGTTAATCCAAACTGAAAGGAACAAAGGGCAGCAACACATTTTAGCAGAAACATTTTAGTATGGCATCACTCAATACGAAGATGGAAGCTGAATGGAGGTTGTTGCCTTCAAAATTAAATCAGATTCTTGATTTCTTGCTGTTCAGCAAAAAGGAACTCTTCATTTTGCCTTTCTAACTCATGACCAAAATATGAAAATAAGGGGATATCCTCCTGGTTGGGGAAATAATCTGAGAGCCATAGCACAGCAGGCAGGACCTCACACAAGCAGCACTGTATCAATGCCACAGCCTAGGCTAGCAGCATCTGCCCGAGAGCAGGTGTTCGGGAGCAGTGGGTGGTGAACTCACATCTGGACAAAACAAGAATTAATCCAGCAAAAGAAACCTAGTAAGAGATGTGGGGTTTTTTTAACTAATACACAGTTTTATTTTAGAGCTCCTCTGATTTTCTGCATTTTGCAGCAATACTGGAAACATGCACAATCTTTCCCCCGAATTAGAATACTTTTATGATTTTTCTGGAAGACTCTAGTCTGGTTCTACTAACCAAAATCCCTGTAGATAACCAAAAACAAGGAAAAACTCATGGCTGGCCTTTCTCCTGATTTTGTGAAACATCTCAATGCAGCATCAAACCTGAGAAGACCCTTTCCCATGTACTATGTGAAACAAAAAGCAACATAACTTGAAGCTAATGTTTCTAGCAGTTGCTTCAGTTT
Source organism: Bucco capensis (assembly GCA_013396975.1). Taxonomy (NCBI): domain Eukaryota; kingdom Metazoa; phylum Chordata; class Aves; order Piciformes; family Bucconidae; genus Bucco; species Bucco capensis. The sequence continues at coordinate 284,271 of VWZO01014396.1, forward strand.
GCCTAAATCCTTCAAACTGCAACCCCTGCTTCTTCCAGTAATGGTGTGAGATGTTGCCAGTAATTCCAGAATGGATCTTACAACATAAAATATGCTGCAAAAAGCTGAGTTAATAAGTGACTTACAGACAGCACTCTCCCAAAACTATACTCCTTCCAAATTTCTAAGGATGCTTGGAGATTCTCAACACAGCTGACCAAAATATTTACCAGGAATGTAAAGTTCTGAGAGGCCTTGCATGGTTTGTTGAGGTTTGTTGGGTCAAATTGCCTATTTTTGATCTGCAAATCCAGGAATTTCAGTTAAATGTTTGCACTAAAAATATATTCTCACAAATATATTATAATATATTATCACAATATATAATATATAATTAATAGACTATATTATTATACATTATGATATATAATATACTGTATATTATATATCATTATATATAATTATACATTATATATAATATATATACTTTATGTTTATATATATATTTATATATGTTATATTTCTACAATTATATATAATTATATAAATATATAATGAAGTATATTGAAAGATATATGAAGAAGAATTCTTCTAAACAGAAAAGGAACTTTTAGTTCCTGCTGCATGATTGGAAAAAGGAGTAACCAGAGCAGGAACACAAGGAATCTAGTCATTCTAAGTCAATCCAAAAGTCTAAAAGTGACCACAAAATACAGATTATTTTGACTTTTTCTATTAATATTCTCTTTTTTCTTGGTGCCTGAGGAAGAATTAACCAACTCCTTTTCATATTATACCACAAATGAACTAGTTCACAGAGTGACAAATTGCATAATGAGCTGTGTTACAATAAAACTTGATTTATTTGGGGATTTTAATATCCAGACCACAAAATTGATGCTGCTTTTGGGAGTGACTGAGGCAGGCTTTCTGAAAACTGATTAATGACAACCTCAGCTTTCTTACTGGATGAAAAAGGTCTGATTAGTGTGGCACCTGTGGCTTAGCCAGAGCCTCTCTCAGCTGCTTGGTATTGTGGTGCTGCAGATGAAGGCACAATGCCTTTCCATGGTTGGGCCAACTGGCTCTCACTATATTTGTAGTGGTTGCATTCAGGTTTGCCTCATTGCTTCTGTTCTCATTTGAAAGAGAAGAGCATATCTCTTCAGGGACTGAACAACAAAAACCTTGCTTTATAGAGAGGTCAGAGATAAAAATTTAAGTAAATATGAACCGACAGGAAAATATGTTCTTTTTCTTATCTCATTCCTTTTCTATTTAATTTCCTTACCACACTGCATGCTTTGTGGTATTTATGATTCTTTGTCATAGTTATTAAATGACAGAATCCTTGTCTGTCTTGGTCAGCTAGGATGAACATTTTTATCTATAAAACCATTGTTACAGCATTTGTGCTCAGGTAATAGATACTTTTATATGGGACTAGTGCCTCTGACTTAGAATGAACTCCTGTTTGAATAGCACATCAGAGCATCCTTCTCATGCATTACTCAAAAGATAGCATCAGAGAATCATTTACAGGCTGCAGATTTAGGGGGAAAAAACCAACCATTTTAATGTCAGGACCCAGTATATGTAAGGCAGCAATACCTCCAAGCACAGAGCTGACAGAATCCAGTGTGCTTTTGGAAGATTGCACATTCAAAGGAAAACCTCCCTGATGATATTTGACATTTTCCAACAGGAAAGGAAAGGGAAATAGAAAGGAGAAATGAAGATAGGGAGGGAGGAAGAGAAAACTAGAATGGGAATCCAATATGAGAATGTTAAAAAGACTCTTGACAAAGCATCACAAAACAAGAACGTCAATGTGTATTTGGGGGTTGCCTCTTCCAGATCCAGGACTTTCCCAGATCAGACACTTGGCTTGAAATAGCAATTTAATCCTGTCAGGCTTGTGACAGCAGTGATTCTGAGAACCAAGAGCACATGGCATGCCTGACTTACCTGCAGAATGTGGCTAACTTGCAGAGTGAACTTCAATATTACTCACTGAGATCACCAGGCTTCCCTGATGGCAACTTGAGTAAGAGTAACAGGTAGCTACACACACAAAACCACCTGCACACAAACTTCTATATAGAAATATATTTTCCAGTGGGAAAATAGAGAGAATTATACTTGCTGTCTGAATAGAGTAAAGCCATGCTCATAAATAATCCTAATCAGAAGACTAACAGAGACCAGATGTAATTTACAGAAGAGTAAGCTCTAAAATAAATCTTTGATTCAACTCTACTGATATTCTTCAAAATTATAAGGAACTTTACAAAGTATTTTAGATTTTCAGAAGTTTTATAGAGAGATTTAGAAAATCAATCTTATAATTCCACTTCTTCCCTCACCATTTCCCATTCTAAGATGACTAAGAGCTTGGAAGACCACCTTGTTTCTCATCACACTTCTTAAGAGTGCACAGACTATGTTTGGTCATGAGGAAATAAAGTTATAAGAGACTTTGCACATCATGGAAATAAATAAGCATGAAATGCAATCAAAGAAGCTGCACTGATAGCTGTGAGAAGGATCAGAAGTTTTGCACTGAGGACAAGAGACAAATGGTTCAAGTTCAACAAGTTAAATCCAGAACTGCCAGATTTTCTACTAACATTACAGAAATGTACCCAATAAAAAGTGAACAGCTTATTTTTGAGAGGGTGTGTGATATGTTTCTTCATAAAAAAACATGTTCATCTTGTGAACTTGCAAGGGAGGAGAGAGGATATTTATGTAAAGCTGTCAATGGCATTCTCTCTTCTTGTGGGATGTATGAGAACTTTTGTAGTGTTTTCCATTTCTTTGGGGGACCATATTCCATTTCTTTGGGGGACCATATTCCATTTCTTTGGGGGACCATATTCCATTTCTTTGGGGGACCATATTCCATTTCTTTGGGGGACCATATTCCAAGGGTTTCTGATGGCCTGGGACAAGTGTAACAATTCTGCCTTGGGAGTGCTTGTATTGACTGAAACTGAAATAACATGTGCACAAACACAAGTAAATAAATAACAAAAGAAATTACAAACCTTAGCTTTTTATTAGACCTCACATAAAGAGATTTGGTAGAAGGAATATTATCTTAATCTCTCCATTTACCAGTTATTCCAAAAACATGCACTGCCTCTATAAATAAGAAGCTTAAGAGCACGGAATAGTATAAAGCAATAATAAATGTTGAAAGCTAATGCTGGGGAAATTTACATGACAATTTGAGATCTGTCTCCAGAGTTATGTCACCTTGTAATATTGGAAAAAAAAAAAAGCAGCAGGATTTGAGTAAAATTTCATTGAATCCTTCCTGTTAAGATTGAAACAATAATGGCCATGGAAGGCTCTGAAAATCTCAGCTTTGCAAAGCATTAATTGAGAGAAAGAAACCTGCTTTTGTTACGTTCTTTTCCACTGGAATTATTAGCAGCTTTGTTCCTGCAGTCTCTCTCCTCATTTCAATGACCAAACACACACTTTGCATTAGGAATTACAGAGCTACAGACATTATTTATGAGGCTATTACACAAATATATTTGGCAATTATCTACTTATTTAATCAATACCATAAATGTAAATGTTGCTCTGAAATAACCTCTTCAGGGACAAAGAAGAGCTCTTTTACAACACCACTTCAGCAAAAACTCACAGCTATCTAGTGTTACCTACATTGTAAATTACTCTTCTTCTAAATCATTGCCAGGTGAACCTCAGAAGAGCTTAGGAATTAATTGCAGAGCACTTTGGATACTCTTCCTCCTCAACCTATTCTAAACCAGTAAATCATTCCTCCATGTGACAACAATGAAACTGTTCTATTAAGTGTTCCATTTCCACATAACAAAATCCTCCTTGACTTCATGCAAGGAATACAGAACATGGCTGAGGGTGTTGAAGAGAAAGATGTAATCCATTTGGGAAGTGATCTCTCTGAGAGCCAGTTTCACCTTTTTGGAAATACAAGTCTGTGGAAGCCACTCTGCTAGGTCACTACCTCACTTAGGGGCAGCTTTTGGGACAGCTGCAAGGAAGGAAATGAGATGGAGGGAAAGGTGGAGAAAAGCAGAGCAAACTCAGAAGTTGGTGATAAACAAACAGGAGTTAGGTTTTGTTTCCAAGATCAGTTCTTACAGCTGTGATCCATAACCATACTTAAATCAACTCCTTAGCAACATGAAGAACAGCAATTCATCCCAGGAATAAAAGGGAGCTATTTAATATGCAATCCTGCAGTGATCTGTCACACCTTGAAAACTACTCTGCTTGGACTAAAACTGTCTTTTGAAACTGTTGTGCTCATGCTTCAAGAAAGGCTTTTATCTCCATCAAACTCAGGCTTGGGAACTGCCTAGATATTCCTTTCAAAATCCATTCTAGACAAAAGGAAAAGAAGCATCAGCCAGTAAATTAGGCTAGCACAGGCACAGTTATCCAGAACTACTGAGAGTTTTCCTCTTCATTAACTTGTTGTTCTTCAGTGGAGTGAATAGAACAGGTTACAAGCAAAATAAACAGAAGCAATGCTTTTGTTCCTTGAGGTCTCTTTTTCACCAATTATGTACCAATGGCTTAGTGATACCTGCAGTCAAATGGCAAACATCCTCATTCAACACAAGGTTGTATTTCAGCTTTCTTACCAGAACTGAAATGTACATAGCCAGTAACCATTATTCCTTACAATGTGAGCAAACAGGAAACAAATGAGATAAGGTATTTGCCATGGAACTGCAAACAGCTTTATCATGACAAGCATAATAACCCAAAAGCTAGTAATTTGTCTGCATAATTCTCTTCTTAAAATGTCAGTCTTTAAGGCTCAAAATAGTTTGGAGTCTCCTTTCTGTGTAAGCTACTCCCTAAGAGCCAGGAGCTCCAGAAGCAAGAATACTCTTGCAATATTTGCAATGTGTCAAGAAGAGTGGGAATCTAATATGCAGCTTAATACAGCTTAATACAGCTTAAAACAGCACTGTACCTACTCTTAGTAGCCTAGAAGACTCTCAGTGGGGTAAAACCAACACAGAGTTGCATCCCAGCAGGGATGCACAGGGAGTATGGCACAGGTATGGCAGGTGGTTTGAAGGAGGATTCTTACACATCAGCTCTCAGCTGAGGAATTCAGGAAGACAAAAATTATATTAGCCCTGCACATCAGCACAGAAGTACTAAAAAGGACATTGAGAAAGTAAAAAGGCAACTTCTTCTACTCCTGTCTGAAGAAAAGTCTACAAAAATTACTGATTTTCTTCAGAAATTTCTCATGCAATTTATCAAATAAGAGAATTTAGCTTCATTAGGATTTCCAGACAATATTCAACATGATTCAAAAGATCATTTGGACCCATCAGAACGCAATTCAATATCCAAGTAATATCTGAAAACTTACTAATAGACTGAGAAAATGGATATATTGGAAAATAAAAGCAGAGAAGGGAGATAAAGTAGGAGGAAATGCTGATTTAGATATTCTAAAGTAACTTGAATCATCTGTAGTGAGAAGTTTCTGATAACTTAAACTGAAGTGAATTAAATAAGCTATCTCACTTTTATTTCCTAATGCCAGTCAACTTAGACTGCACCCTGAACTCTAAGAAAATGATCCATGATGGAATTTCCTGTTGCAAATTATAAGAGACATGAACCCAAGAAAGAATTAAACCCCAGGAATTTCATATGCACCTATTTTTAATATATGGACTACATTAAAAAGCACAAAGTTACCAGGGTCTAGTATGTTCAGAACATTTTCAGAAGGTTTATTAGAAAAAACAGAGTAACAGCCAAAGGAAAATTCTTCATAAAATTTCAAGTTGATTTTACTGTACAATTTTATAAGAGAAGTCTATTTTTTGCTGGAATTCTGCCCAACTCAAACTCATAAAACATTAGACTCTTAAAATAATGCAGATCAGAATCCAACTCCTTTTATGTTACTAAATCCTGTGAGGAGAGAATGAGTTCAGGGCCTCATGCTGGGAGAGAAAATATTACTTAGATGATTGCAATCATGACTTGGTGTATTTACACATTGTCTGAGCACCTTGTAGGGCAGATGATGCAAAGCAAGGACAGGAGGCAGAAAATGACTGAAAGCTGAGAAGAAAAACCCAAGGTGGAATGCTAGCTCACATAACCAACTTCACTTTTTGACTACAAGGCAAGATCTGCAAAACTGAGGCATTTTTTTGGAGAGACAGAATGGTGGTGGTAATGTCAGAAGCTGTAGGGCATAATTGTACATGCTCCAAAGGTGGATCTTGGGAAGTTGCAAGAAAAATAATCATGAGATTTGGTAGGGGAAATACCTTGGAATGATTAAAACTTGAGGTCAGCTCCTGCTTGTTTTTACTTCTGAAAGATTAGATTGGGTCAAAATATAAAGGCAAATAGGAAACCAAGTTCTTAATACTCAGAGCATTCATCAAAAGCTCTGTCTCTAATGGGTAATCAGAGGATGCTAGTGAAGCCAATGAGCTCTAGTCAGTTCTCCACTTTCCCCTGCATTGCTCTTTACTCTTACAAAGGGCGAGACACACACAGAATTTACTCTAGCTCTAAAACACCCACTCATGCCAGTAAATTCAGCTCATATGAAGCAGCACAGGCTCTGCCAGTTTTGGCATTTTCTGCTGAAGTGAATGTGTAATTAAAGATTAATCTCATTAGGTCCACTTTTCGTTTGGAATTTTAAGAAAAAGGAAAATAAACCCAAAGTAATATACATATACTGCAACCTCACACACACATATATATATAATTTTAGTTGTCGCACTTCAATTCCTGAAAGTATTCTGTGATCATTTGAATGGGCTACAATATTTTCAGATAAATGGAAACCTGACATCTGTTCCTGAGATACTTCTCAAATCTCAAGCTCAGAAATTCCTTCTCTTAATGAGGAAGCAATAAACATGCAGCAGATTACTCTCAGCATATGGAAGTGCAGTCACACTGCACTTGATGGATATGATGGATAGAAATATCTAATATGATGACAACTTGAAAAATGGATATTTCTACAGGTTTTGAAATACCACAGGGAGCTTAATTCACACAATTTTCTAATATATATCTACACAAAGTTCCTTACATTGAGTGCATACCTTATGTGCATCATTGAAATACAGAATATCTAGATAAACACAAGAAACACATGCCCCATATTTGTTTAAAGATCTATCTCTCTGAGAAGATGTTACACAGAGATTTTAAAAGGCCTGAAGCTTTACATCCATTTTGTAGGACTATTGCAACATCAATATTTTAGGAAATCCCAGCCTCTCACATTGACAATCTGACTGAAAGCTGCTCAGATTACAGAGGAGTATGAAAATGCTCTGAAGTGTTCCTATTTCTTGATGCCAGTAATTTCTGTATATGTGTGTATATATATGTGGATTTGATTATTTAGTAAGCATGGTATCCAGTAAGAACCATGAATTTAAAGAATTTATTAGCCCTGTGCTAACTTTTGCTGTTGCTCATGCTTTATCTTTGAGCACACAGAAATGCTGTTAGCTGAACTGAAGCTGCACCGAGTGAAACAATTGGATTCATCCAAGAAGAGAAGAAAAATGATCCTCTTAGTGGCATTCCTTAGCACAGGAGAAAAGTGCTTACCTTGTGATGGTTATTGGCAGTTTGTACAAATGATAGTGCACAGGGTTTTAGGTTAACCTGCTTAGTTTTACATGACCTGAGATATTAAAAATATCCTTGCTCTGAAGGGCTGCCAGGCAGGAACTCAGCAGCACATCAATTCTGGAGGCAGGACCATTGAAATGGTGTATACAGTTATTGAATTTTGAGGATTCAGTGAATATTGGTCATGATTTATAATAATTCTGAAAAATCAGCATTTGTAATGGCATTCTCTTCTCTCTGAAAAGCATATCTGACATGCAGGAGTGCATCACAGATTTGATTAATATTTTTCTCCTGGTACAGATGCCAGTTGTATAACAATATACTGGGATTTGGACATGCTGCCAGTCTTTGCTCCTTAAAGAAGAGGGAATTGTTTTTAATGATACTGATTGGAAAACTAGCATATAAACAAATAAAATCAAGTTTTCTGATCCAAGCAATGCACTCACGTGAAGGAAGCTCAGATACTTCAGCCAGCACAACTGCAGGTTTGGCATTGTTATTTTTTAATCTGTTCAGAAATCACCAAGCTACATTTCACTGCACTCATGCCAAGGACCTTGTGACAACACTTCAATATTTATGAGCACATCTTCAAACACTTTACCTCAAGCCTGTATATTTCCAAAGCTTCCAGACCTTCCTGGGTCATTTTAACTTTTTGATTGGTATGGTGGTCATATTATTCCTTGCCTCTCCTTTAATGTTTTAAGTCTATTAGATCTTCAGACTTGTGGGAGTTATGCTTTGCCCATGCTAGGCTATGTCAGATGAACACCTCGAGTCTAATCTTACTTTCCTGTGCTCCTCACAAAGAACAAGTGACACAAGACTCTCATAGTTCTCTCTCCACTATGTAATGCTCATCCCAGGCAAACTGAGAATAAAGGTCTAAGGAGAGGAGGAAGTTTGCTACAGAGTTTTGTATCCACTTCGCAATTTCTTTACAAAGCTATAAATTAATTAACAAGATGAATATGTGGTGATTTACACTCTGTCTTTACACAAAGCAAAATATTATTACTAGAAAACCTCTAAGGCTTAAGTTCTGCCCATACTTTATCACATAGAGGAGTGATTCTTTGAAGCTTCCATGTATATAATCTCTTTTGTACTTTGTAAGATCAATAAGAGTAGCTCTATCTTATTATGTATTATTTCCAACATTTAAATGTCTTTTCAATACATATTAAGGCTCAAGAGCAGCTCTTTCTAAATAATTTCTAGGTAGTTTAAATGTGACAAATAGAAGAATACAGTTCCATTTAAACATAATCTTCACTGAACTCTATGCTTTGGAAAATTACATAGATTGGAAATCCTTTTGCATGTTCCTATGGGAGGAAATCATACATAAGACACTCAGCAACATGGCTAATTAGGTAAATACAAGCAACTAAGCTGCTCTGATTTCTTGTAGGTTACTGCAATATCTTCCCATGATGAGTTGAAGTTTATATATGTAAAGAAACTAAGCATGGCTTGCTGGAGGAAGAGTTCCTTCCCAAGATCACTGCAACCTTAACCTAAGCCAGGTAGCAACTCCCTGTTTACCAAATCCTTATTCACACAAAGAATTTTAAACTGAACTCTGGGTTGTTCTGTAAAACATTGTAAGCATTCAAGTGGAATTTGGGGCATTGGCTTTAATTTTTAAAGCACCCTATAAATTTTTATATCTGTTTGCCTGACAAACTTCATATTTCCTTGCACAGAACTCAGGAGAGATCTAAGAGCTGAAACTCTGCTAATTTACATGTTAGTAGGATCATTTTTCTTCTCAAAAGGTTGGCTTTTTTTCAATACTGCCTTCAACCAAAATGTTGCCACTGACTTCAAATGAACTCTGTATTTCACACTTCAGATCTAAAGCATGCCTTAATTTTACTCAGCCTAGATTTGCTGGCCTTCTAAGAACACTCCAGACCATGTAATTCCTCCTAAGAAATGAAATGTAATGGGGCTGGAGGGATACAGGCCTAGCCAGAAGGTCTGTGATCATCATTCAGGAAGCAATTACCTTAGCAATGAAAAGTCTATTTGATTATTAGGTTGATAGTGCTTTATATCCACTGTATGTATTATGTACTCAAACAAATGGAGAGGAAAAAAGGAGCTAGGTATATATGAAGAGAGATGTAGGAATTAGAATGCTTTATGCATTACTCTCTAAGACTGAGGTAAATGAACCTGCCTGCATGAATCCCACAGAATCCCTAGATAATAAAAATCCATGCTCTTACATGGAAAAAGAGGAGATCAGCCTTATTGACAGCAAACTATGCCAAATCCTTAGCAACAGACAATGAATACACAGATTGCTGTAACAGATCAAGATATTTACCTCATGATTTCTCAAAACCATTGAATACAAGAGGTAAAAATTGAACTTTTCAATGCTATTAGATACTAAACATTCAAATTCATCTTCTGTCTCATTCTAGCTTGCCTTTTAATACCACAGTTGCTATTCTTCCACTGGAGAACTACAATTACTTGCACTGCTTCAAAATGAAACTTTGCTAAACCTATTCAGGAAGGAAAACACAGGTTTTGTGCTCAAGCTCAGAAGGATTTTCACCATGTGATGCACCAGTGTATCTTGCAGTCTGCATAACAGTACTGGCATACAGCTGATAAAGTCCATGTCAGTAACAAGGGATGTTTCTTGAACTGAGGAGAACTTTTCTGTATGACTTCATAGACTGAGAATGAATAACTTTTTCTCCTTTGCATATGGAAAAAATGCATAAAGCCAAAATGAATATTTTCTGTGGTAGTTTTCCACTACATCTCTTTATGCAAGCCTGCTTGAAAACCACCTCTGTAAGAATTCAGAGGATGTGGAAAGTTCAAATATTATCATTTTTTTATTCAAACCTTTCATCAGCATTAAACCCAAGGCTGTGCAAAATGTCAGGTCTGGAAGTGGCTGAATTCTGCTAGTAAATAAAGTAATCAGTACATGAACAAAATTAAAACTTTATCATCATGTTAATTAAATGAAGCAGATAGTAATGATTCATATGAGGATGCAGAATATATAGAGTATATAGAATATACAGAGTATACAGAATAAACCTTTAAAGCTGCTGTGAAAAGTAAAGACGACCCCTCCAAAATGAAAATCAAATCAGGAAACTCCATATAGAAATTGATTTGCAAAACATATAGGCATCTGTCATTTAGATCAATGGCAAGTCTCCCATCAGCTTCAACTGGAATCTCAGATTATTAGAGAAACCATACCTCACCTTGGAGTACACACAGTTTTCAACCTTGATGTATGCTAGATTAGTGAATAAAGATGCAGACATGCTACATTTGCATGAGTAAAGGGGACAGTTCTTTCATTAAGAGACCTATAGATGAGTAAATTGCATAAGGAGAATGTCACTTCTATTTTGATAATATAATAATCCTCTTCTTCCTGAAATATAGCCTTGCATCAGTTTCTCATAACAGCACAGAATGTCTTTATTTTACTTTGTAGTCAAATCAGATGAAGGATACATTGCTTTCTATTTGATCAGTTCAATTTAAAGCTACAAGACACCCTCAGAGAGCTCATCAAAGAATGTAGATATTTCAGTACTTTCTTTTTTTTTTTCAATAAGAGTAGCTCTAAAAGGTAGTGAACATTATTTACTTAAAAAGAACTGTTTTCCCTTATGCAATGATTGCTGGAAGAATCCTTAATCACAACAAAAGTTCAATGACTGAGTTAAATATATGTCTTTTGACAGTGTATGATCCCTTGGGCCAGGTTTGAGACACAGAAAAGACACAGAAAACTAAGTAATATTCAATATATAATGAACATGTAAGTTAATCAGAAAATTGCTTGCTGTTAATGATCAGTTTTTACATAATAGCCCAGTATCCCTTTGGTCTCTCCTAATACACAGAGATAGCACATTATGAATGTTTCTTAAGTGTGACTTAGACACAGCTTAGTGAAAATATACCAGGGCACTTTAGAGCATTCCTCAGAACAGGTTACAGTTCTGCACTGACTTTATTTTTCTTAATTTCTAAACTCAGGTTGTCATTTACAAGCTGAATCATTACCACATGTGCCCTCTGTAAACTTGAGGAACTGCTGTAGTCCCAAGGTGTACCAAGCTCAGGACTCTGTCTAAACACAGAGTGAAGAGATTTGTACTACAAAAGAAATTGAGAGTATTCATTTCCTAAACCACTGATGCAAGAAACATTCAGATTATTACATTCATCATTAAAAAAACCCTCCAAACCATCTTGAATTTAATTATTAGTTACATTTACGTTAATCTTATCATGATGGCTACAATATCTGAATATGAATCAAAGGAGAGATTAAAATGGAAAAGGCTCAGCTGCACTAGGTTGTGAGCAAACTGAACAGTTTGTAGTATTATTTAAAAAGAGCTGGCTATTAAGCTGAACTTATTAGATATCCTTTTAAAACTAATTGCCTAATTTCATTTTTTCTTTCCTATAATTTTGTTTCATTTAATATTTATTGGCTTTATTGTTACCATCTCTCATCTAGTCTACCATCTGAGGTTCATTGACCATGAGGTTCCCTGCTGTCATTTGTTCTCTTCATATAAATACAGTTTTGTACCCAAATATTCTGACATATCACCAGTTTGTAAAATGCTATGTTACAATTTAATGAAATTTGATCATAACAAACTCATATATTGTGCTATTTAGATACAAATCCTCAGCCCAAAGACCTTGATTCCTGCATTGTATGGTCCAGATGATAGCTGCTTGCTTTGTAATCTATCAGCTCAATTCATCACTCATATCATACCCACATTTTCTCTCATACTCACTGTATCTATGTAATTAATACATATTTATTTATATCATACTAAATAATGAACTGTTTGTTTGAGCTTGTACCTCTAGAACACACTGTTGATTGTTTACAGCATGTAGATGAGTCAGTACTCTGAGACATATCCTAAACAGACTTTGGTCACTTACCACACCATTGAATTATTATCAGGTAAATTAAACAGAAGATACAAGTCCCATCTCTCTGAGCTCTTTGACCTCATTAATATATTATATTCTATATTAAAATATCTGACATAACATTGTAGGAATTGTAGAAGAATTATTAAGCATAGTTTTATTTTTCTAGTCAGTTGCATGATGTTATTTCTAAGGAAAGTGTGGCAAGTATGCTGCACCTATTTTCTTTGCTTTAATTTCTTAAAAGAGAGTCCTTTTTTTGAGGCAGAATCGGTTCCTCCTAGTCAGATATTTGTAATGCAATAGTATTTGATATTTTTGAAAGATGGAAGTGCATTTGTACTGTATTTACTGCTTAAAGGTATATTAAAAAGCTGTATTCAAGCTATATTCTGGAAATAAGCTCCTTTTTCTTTAGAACATGTTCACCCAAGAAAAGCAAAGCTTTCCTGGGAATAGGTCATTTCCACTTTTATGGAATAAAACTATATAAAAAAGGACTTCAAAAATGGCAACAGAGCTTTCTGATTTTCAGGTGTCTTTGATTTAACAGCTTGGTTTTTGCTTTGATTCAAATTTTATCTTGTTGAACTGGGACTCTTTTCTCCAACAGGAATCTTTTGTTTCGGTTTGGGATAGAACAAATGTAGCAATACTTGAACGCATTCCTGGGTTCGGGTAGGAACATCTATACCTTGATTTGGTGGGTAAATTCACCACCCATTCCTTCTTACAGGCTTCAGGAGATCATTGCAAATACTTGCCTGCAGATACAGAAAGGAGGTACCATAAACAAGTAATTCTTCTTTCCTTTTAAGCAGCAACATATACAGAGAGAAGGCAGATAGACTCTGGAGCCTAATTTATTTCTTTTATTAAAATGATTTCTAACATTGAGCTATGCATCTCACATTGAGACAACTATTTTCATATTAGGTATGACCACTTGGCACCATGGCCTCAATGCTAGAAATTGCTGCTTGTTCTAGGACAGATGAATTAGTCCCATCATCTGTCCAATGGATGTTTAGGATTGTCCGGAGACAGCGCTGCTGGAAGCGCTCCAAGAGTCGTAGGTGGTGGCCATAGATGAGCCATGCTTGGCAACCCTAGAAAAGAGTAGAGAGCACNTACAACTATGATTCATATGTGCATATGCAGTTCCTCTCTGTGTGTACAAACATAGCTAGTTTTGTACTTTCCCCTCTTGACTCCTGCAGCAAACTGTTGGCACTTTGGCTCATGAATTGATGCAACAGATGTTAGTGCCAGCAGACAGAACTTGTACTACACTGCAAGGTTTTTGATTCAGATTCTATCACAAGCAGAATTTTTAACCGAGTCACCCTTTGTCATACTCTTCAACTATAGTTTAGGGTTGAGGAATTACTTCAGAGAAGCACAGAGGATGCAATGCCCTATTTCCAATACGGCCTTAGTTACAGAATTATTTTTTTTTTTACAGAAAATTTTTACTTTCATAAAGTTTGGGTAACTAAGTTAATATAAAATAAATAAAGTTTTAAAAAAAATCGCCTTACAGCCACAATCACAGACTCATGGAATGTTAGGGGTTGGAAGGGCCCTAGAAAGATCATCTAGTCCAATCCCCCTGCCAGAGCAGGATCACCTAGACAAGGTCACACAGGAATGTGTCCAGGCAGCTCTTGATCATTTTAAGGGCAGAGTGTAAATTAGGTTCAGCCACAGTTTGGAGGAGTTCCCTTTCTAGATTCCTAACAACACCCCAGCCATGCTTCTGAACATATATTGCTGCACTATATAATCACAGACCATACTACAAAGATTTGTTTACCCTTAAAGTAACAACTCCAGCAGATTAGCATCTGCCTATCAATCAAAACACAGACTGTGTATAAGATGAAACAAGCCAACAGTTGTTAATAGACAGCTCCAATAACTACTAGAGATAGTGTCTCTGCTGTACAGATCACTTCTCTTTCTAATTAAATCAGAACTTGAAAGAGCAAGAAATGCTTTATTAAAGATATAATTCCTATAAATCAAGTAGTCTGCAACCATTCTGGTTTCCATGGCAATATGCCTGTCAAAAGGGCATTCATTAGCTGCTGCTGTTATCATTGGGGGGATATGCACCACATATTGCAAAATACCTCTTGGAAAGTACAGTCTGCTTTAGATCCCAAAGTTATTAATAGAAATGGATGTTTCCCCATAAGTCCTGGGACTGCTCCCAGCTTTCAGATGTATCCCCTTTTCAACATCCTGAATGGTATCCTTCTACAACACCTGTTCTACTCCTGAAGCCTGCTGATTTATTAGTACCAAGGCATGGGTTCTGCAGAGTTAACACTGTTAGCCCACAGACTATGTAAAGACAAGAAAACATACATCCACCTCATAGTTCTCATTGGCTGTGTCTTTGGCAATAAAAAATACAGCAGTGTTTACCTCCTATTTGCAAGGTTGAAGTACTCATGTTTGAAATAATGACATCAAAATATCACCTAACAAAATCAAATGTTTTCCTCATCTATACAGATTCATCTAATGGGACTGAGTATTTCAGCAATGCCTTCAGAACCACATTAGCTCTGTTATCTTTCAGGTATTGCACATCACCATCACTTCAGCAACAATTCCACATAAATCACATCAATTATTACCATTATAAAAAAAAAGTGTACTATCACACAGATTTGTTCCACTGCCTAGCATTTTACTCCTTATATGAGTTACATAAGCCTCCCACTTTAATATGCTAATAACATCTTTTCCAGTTTTCCACTGCACAGTATAATATCAGAGATTTCACTGATCTCTGCAGTACAATTTAGCCCTGGCTTTCTGGGAGCATAAAGGGCTTTCAGTATCTCCAAGTAGTGAGATATGTTTATCATCTCTGGTTGATAAAGCTTGAAACTATGGCATTCTAAATTGTTCAGCATTTGCACAAAATTCCAGGTGATAGCCTGTTCTAGATGATGTCTGCCATGGCTACCAGTCTTAATTGCTTTATTTAAGCCAGATTTATTACCTGCTCTAGCTCTTTTGTTGATATTTTTATGGCCCAGTGTACAATGACCTCTGCAATGAGAGACAAGACAATCCAAGTGAGTACTTTATGATACTGTCTTCTGCAAAGCAGGTGTGCTATATTGCTACACAAACAGGTTGTAATGGAAACTCTTGCTAGTAAACACAAGCTAGTAAATAAATTCAATTATTGTTGGGTCTGCAACCTCATTCTTTAATTTACTACACAACTGAGCTAGAACAACACGTTCATCAAATCAATTCTTGTTAATCAGAAGCAATGGGGTCCTTTGGAGGAGCATCATTTTAAATCTTCTCAAGTTGTATCAATGGATGCTTCCTGCTATCACACAGGATCATGAAATAGAGTTCTAAGGAGACATACTTTATGGAGTTATGCAATTTTAAAAGATAGCAAAAGTTTTCAAGTTAAATCACAGCAGAACACCATTACCATGCTGCACAGAACAGAAGCACAACAATCCTCTTCCCTTTCCACTGGAAATCTGCTGCACAGGTCTCAGTTTCACAGGAGATTAAGCAAACCCAGTACTAACTGTATTACCAAAAGACACTAAATTCCCCTTCTGTGTGTGGAAAGCCTCAAGGCTAAATACTGCCTGCAGGAGCACAACAGTGAGCAAGTCCATTTATACCTCACTGATCCTCTGCCCCAGCCTTGGCCCTGTCAATGGGCTACTGTAATTTACCCAAGTCCCAGAGGAGTGCTGTAGCAGACAAGGTAAGTGCAGCCTGTGCCCTTCAGCCATTCCTCTCCTTCAACACAGCATCACCCTCTCTCCTGGCCTAAAAACTGGATGCTATTGCTGCTTTTTGGTGTGCTACAAAGCAATACAGAGAGTTTTTCTCTGCAGAAATGGAGAATAAACATTTTCTGTGATCTCATCCTCTCAGAAACATTCAGTTCTGACAAAAAAGAAGCTATTCCTGAAGAAATTCAGATGCAGAAAGGCAGAAAAGCTCATGAATTGGTTAGAAAAAGAAATAATCAATACAGATGTATTTGTGTTGAAAGACTGAATGCTATGACTGCTGTCTTTCCCTACTTATTACAAAAATTGCCTCAGAACAATAACAGTAAACAACATACTACATCAATAAGCTTTTTACAAAGAAACATGCAAATAAGATGGTTAAATAAAGTTAATTTAATATTTGATTACATTATTTATTCATCATCTACAACCCACCCTTGTGGGGAAACATTATTAAACTCCTTATTAATCAAAAATGACTTCCTTTTTGAATGCAGAACACATTAGCACTCCAAAAGGACTTTTTTTTTCTTTTCCTTTTTAATATTTTTCCCTTTAACTTAGTATTTGGTTTACTTATTTTTGGAAACATTGCAGAGCTTTTATTTACTTTTTAAAGGAGTGCATGAAGAGTGTGAATTTTGGCACTGTTGATGGGCAGATTGTATGGAGTACAAATGGGGTACAATCTGCCTCCTTACAGCAGGAAGACCAAGTGATATAAGACCTTCCAAACATGTAGACTTTATTTTTTCATTGAAGAGATTTCTTCATGGTAACTAACAACTCTTTCTCTAAGCTAGCTAATGTGGCTCTCCTGCTCCACAAGAGAATCATAGAGTAGTTTGGGTTGGAAGAGACCTTTAAAGTCATCTAGTCCAAGCCACTCTGAATGCGTGGTTAGCCTTCTGGGCTGTCCAGCTTTTCATCCACCAGTCCCCACTCAAGTCCTTCTCTGCAGAGTTGCTTGTAATCCCTGCATCCCCCAGACTGTACTGATAGCAGGGATTGCCCTGACCTAGGTGCAGAACCTTGGCCTTGTTGAACCACATGAGGCTCACATGGGCCTACCTCTTGAGCTTGGCCAGGTCCCTCAGCAGGGCATCCCATCCCTCAAGTGTGTCAACTGCAGCACTCAGCTTGGTGTCTATGTCATTGATATTAAACAATACTGGGCCCCATACAGACCCCTGAGGGACATCACTGATCTCCATGACCAAAGACGACTGTAAGACAAAATAAAAGGTGAAGATAGCAAGGCAGTCTGGGCCTAATGGCAGCCCACAGGTGGCCAGGGAAGAGGATGGTTGCTCTGTCTAGAGAGATGTAGAAACTGTTGCTTTAGGAGCTGACATAAGGAGGATCAAAATCCTTTGTTTTCCTCTCGGCTGTCCTCTCCCACATTTGCCAAGGACAGAAACAGGGAAGAAAGGAAGGAAGGATGCTGTGTTTGCCTCCAGGGGTCCCACTTGCACACAGCAACCCCACATGCGTGCAAGACAGAGCTCCTTTGGCAAGTTAAACTTTAAAGATTTAAACACAAGAGCTCTCAGCAGCATTTGAGGACACATTTCTTCCTCTGCACTTAGCATATAAACATGACAGACTTCTACTTTAGTAGATTAATAAAGGCTAGTAAAAAGATTTTACTGCAGGCTTAAGAGACTTCTTCTACCTTTGCTGATAAAAGAAATATCCATGTGCAGGTCCTAGGCAGATTGGACAGTATAGTCAGCATTTTATAGACTGGGAAGCAACAAAGGTGTCACTCTTTTACACAGACAACTCAAGGATTTCTGTTGCTTACACATCGAAGCAACCACAATGTAGTAAAACCCTGTCCAATTCTGCTTTTGTTTCACTGTAATATTTATTTGTTGTTTTAATTATCAGTAATGACTGGAGAACCTGTATAGGAGGTAGCTGTGAGTGATAAGCTAAAGATCTAGGAGGTAAGGCCTTGTTCTTATAGAGTCCTCTCATTAGCAATGATAGAGGGGATGCCAATTAACACCAAACTGTGGCAATATTTTACAGTAAATTAATACTGTTTTATAACTCTATAAAGCATGGGAGAAGGAAAAAAAAACCGACTTGTGAATTACCAAGTAAAACATTTAAGCAGAACATTGAATTCTCCATATAATTACCCCCCCACAAAATATTATGGATCATAGCATCCCCTCCAGTACATTGCCATGCCTGTGACTTACACACTGTTGGACAACTTTTCAAGCAGTAGGCAGTTAAAGTAATCATTTCTTATTTATTTACTCATTATTGAAACTGTGCCCTTAATAACCATTTAAAACCTCTTAGAAAATACTGTTTTTCTTTAGAAACTGTAGGAAACTACTAATTATTCCTAAAATGGCTTGAAAGCAAATAGATTTCACAACATAAAAACAAATATTAAAATGGATTATTGAAAGTATACTTGAAGTGGGTTTCTTTCTGAAATATTTTATTTGCACATTTCTCTGGACACTATATACAGTGTGTCTGGAATTACTAGGTCCTTAAATGCAATGCTCTGTGTTAGCCATGTCCATATCCACTTCAAAAGAGATTTGAGTCCAGTTGTGTACTCTCCTTGCACTTTATGTCTCTGTCCATATATGTATAAAACCAGGGAAACCAATGTCTTCAGACAACAGATTATTTTAGTTCTTGAAAGCACAACCCAAAATTAAGACAGTCTCTATATGCAAAAGGATGTTTTGAATGCACAAGAACTATCTACTGTGTTATCTGGAATAAACTCAAAAGAATATGTTAATACATTATGGTGGAGGCTGAATCTTTCACTATCTGCTCTGAATTCTTTCCTGCAGTTCCTACTAATCAATGCTGAATCCTCTCAGTAAATTAACTGTACTTTTCTCAATGTATTTTGTGCTTGCTTTTCAAATATTCTACTTCTTTCTCTTGGAATGCATCACTCAAACTTTTAAGACTTCTCTCTGTGAGTTCCCTACTTAAACTATTCTTGTCTACTGATATGCTCTAGAACATTTGATCCTGAGGTAGAAAATTCAGCCACCAGCTTTAACAATACAATAGGGAATTATAACCAGTAATTTTCTAAACTATAAACTGCCAGATTTCTGAAGAATGATGGTATGCAA
The DNA here is from genome assembly GCA_013396975.1 of Bucco capensis. Taxonomy (NCBI): domain Eukaryota; kingdom Metazoa; phylum Chordata; class Aves; order Piciformes; family Bucconidae; genus Bucco; species Bucco capensis. Next base: position 303,802 of record VWZO01014396.1, read on the forward strand.
GCACCTCTTCAAGGTATTCATCCAATAATGTGTGCACTCATAAACCTTAAAGAAATTATGTTGTCAAGTCTTCAAGACAGAATCACTTCCCTATATCCTTATCAACAAAACCCAAAGGCAAATTCCTGCCTTCACCTGGTAACTTGTGGCACGTAGATAGATGCATAAATTACCTGTGATCAAGCAATGGCAACTGCACCCTGCTTCTGAACACTGCAAGCTGTTTCTTCATCTTTTTATCACTTCCTATTTCCTATTACTTGCTGCTCATGTCTAATAGACTTTTTAGTGCTCTTGCATTAGGGCTGAACAGCTGAAACCCTTGAGATTTAGCAATACAGATTGGATTTTTATGATGGGTGATTTCTACAGATCTGCTTGTCATTTGCTTTTAGTTGCAATGCAGAAATTTTGTGTCAGGAATGTTTAAGAAAATAATTATCTGGACTGGATAAACACACAACTCAGTAGCAGATTATATTCTAGGTCAGCTCCAATATATCACATTTACATCCTCATGAGGTGCTAGCAAAATAAAGAAACAGGTAAGTTCTGGCAACTTCCACAAAGGAAGACTGAATCATACAGCTTCCCTAATTTATTTTTCTTCCGAAGAGTAATACAAAACAAAACTAAAACCTTCTTTCTTTTTTTTCTAGACAAAGTGTTCTGGTTTTCCTGTCATCAGTGACTGGCTTGCTTAATTTAGAAGATGAAAGCTTCCTATTCCAGCAGAGGAACCCCAACCATGTGGGGTTTTCTGTGGCAAAAGGCTCATAAATCTGTACACTCATTGTCTGCCAGAGTCATTAGAGCATTCTACAGCCTTCCACTGATCAACACTGAGCTCTTGCATATCCATTTAAGGGAGAAAAGATATGGCTGATCTTCATGCTCATAACTTAACCCTTGACACTATGGATACATACTGGCTCTGTGTAAAACAATAACTCCAGAGTGCTGGAGGACACTTGGAGAACTGAACTGCAAGGGAGACATTCTCCAAAAGGAAATAAACCCCCACCCTTGATAACATTAAGCATGGTTTCATTATTTAAAGGAGGAGAAAGCACTAAGGAGAAATAGAATGAGCAGTATCTATGCTACAAGAATATCAGACATGTGGGCTGCATGTTACCATAAGTCTTCAAAGGTTGCAGATTCAAACTAAACCAAGAGATTCCATGGCTAAAATTTGTAGGAGGTACCTCTGCTTTCCACAAAAGATATGATTTATAGTGCACAGAGAGAAGTTTGCCACACAGCTTATATGAAACAGTGTATCATCATCTTTACATCTTCTGGCTCTCAGGCCAGCTACCTTTCTGGACTACCTTGATACTTAACTTTTCTAAAATTAGGAATAAAAAAACCTCATGGACTTTTAAAAATTCATTCCAGAAAAATAGCATGAAATCAGGTTTTCTACTGCTGGGAGGGTGATTAGATACAAACTTGACAGCAGTCCTGGAAACAGCTGGAACACTGCTCTTTAAAATTATATACTGTGCAGAGCTGCACAGTTCTTTGATTGAAGATTCTTTATAATCCCAATGTATGTGTTTGTCATAAGGTAATTATACAGTGTGAACATCTCTTTGCATGCTGATACCCTTCTGCTAACTGTGCTCAAGTACTAGATACATTACCTATGCATTCCTCTGTATCTAGATGAATTCATGCATACTCACACATTAACATTGAATTCTATCTGGCTGATACTAATCACATTAACAGTGAATTTAAATGGCAGTAAAAACAGTTTGCACCTCTGTGCTTTAAAGTGTGTTCTTTTGTTTATGATACTAAGTTGTTTGTGGCTTTGTTCTCATAGATTGTTGGGAAACTCACATATTTCTGTCATCTGTTCCCTGTACTTCTCATCAAGGGACTTATCTTAGCCCCCACAAATCTATTCTACTTCTTACACATCAATTAGAAATTATAACATACATCTTAATCAAGGGTATTAAAATACATTTAAAACAAAAATAGTGAGAATAAATTATTTCTTCATTTATCACAATTGTTGGCTTTCTACTCTACACATTATTCTAAACCATTGTGTTTTAACCCTGACCATCTTTCACACGTGCACAAAGCACACTGAAAATTAGGCACTCAAGAGACAACAGAAAAAAATTGCCTTAATCTACAGTGAACAAGACTCCACACCATCTTTGTAATATACTGCCATCACAAAGTAAAGCACACTTAATTTTGGTAATCTCTAACTAATATACAGGATGCCAGTTCAATATTTTATTACTTTCCAGGTGCAGCCAAACCAAGAAACCACAAGGAAAACTCCAGCCCCTCTGGCCAGTCCTCTGCTATAAAGCAAATATAGTAGGTATGGAAATAGAGGAACTTGACTAACAGTGGGGTTAAGTTTCCAAGAGCAAAGCCTTGCATGGAGAGCAGACACAGCAGAGCTCAGCCTTGGAGCAGACACAGTGCAGTTATGACATTCAGCTTGGCTAACAGAGTACAGGTGTGTATCCCCAAGAACCTGCCAGCATGAGCCACAGCTATCTCCAACAGGAGTAAGAAAAATTACCCAACATCAGCTAGGTCTCATGCTGAAATGTAGCAAGAGTTTAGTCAGCCTAGGAGACTGAAATGCTGTGTTCAGGTTGCTTCTTACTGTCCAGAGTTTGCACTGAGATGCCTAGGAACCTAAGATGGAACAAGGACTTCTATTTGGGCAGTAAAGTACCTTAAAGCTTTAGTTGCACCAAGTAAGTTCACCTATATTTAAGAATCCTTTTTAAAATCTCAGGCATCATTACTTCAGACAACTCAACTCTAGGCTACTACTCACCCTGCTATCCACTCTCATGTTCTTTATAACTTCAGGGCTACAAAACAGTTACTACATTCTCTATGCAAAATCAAAGTTGGCTTCAAATTCATAGAATCACAGTATCATTAAGGTTGGATGAGACCTCTAAGATCATCAAATCCAACCATACCTAGCACCACCATGCCACTAACCCATGGCCCTAAGGAGAGCATCTAGATGTTTCTTCAACCCCTGCAGGGATGGTGACTCCAGCACCTCCCTGGGCAGCCTGGGCCAAGACTGAACAACCCTTGCAGTGAGAAAATTTCTCCTTATATCTAATCTAAACCTCCCCTAGTGCAACTTGAGGCCATTTCCTCTCGTCCTCTCACTGTTAACCCTGGAGAAGAGACCTATCCCCATCTCACCCCAATCTCCTTTCAGGGAGTTAGAGAGCAATAAGGTCTCCCCTGAAATCTGGTAGAGTTTTACTCTGTGCTCAGACAGTAAAACAGACAAATACTCAAACACACCAGATCCAAATATGTGGGTGTCCGTCCCCCCCCCCCCCCCCCCCCC
>VWZO01014396.1:307214-385897 GCA_013396975.1 Bucco capensis
TATTTGCTTCTTTTCCTTGGTGCACAAAAAAAAGCAGCAGCTGGGTATAGAAAGAAGGAATAAATACTAGGGCACTTCTGCTTGAGAATGGCTGGGGGAGAGCTCATTTTGCAAGCTTTTGTTGGAGATGGTGTAGCTACACAGAGTAAATTTACAAAGAGCAATTCACAAGACTCTCTGAGAACTGGAGTGTGGAGGAAGGAAAGAGTTGGTCCTCCTCGCCACGATGTGATTAGCCGTCTCTGCGGAGCGAGTGACGCTGTCCCTCCCACTCAGCAGCTTCCCACTGACATTTCACTAAACACAGCCTGAATCTCCAAGGCTTGATCTGTCAAGCAGTTTCAAACCAGAAAAGATCAGGCAAGGTTCAGCTTCCCTGCTTCAGCTGCATACCTGTTTCTAATTTTCACATTTTATGCTTCCTGCAAGTGTTAATTATGGAGATGAAAGCCAACGTGCACCTATTCATCCATTCTTAGCATGTACACAAAAGGAAAAGAGAAGTACATGTAAAATTTGCCAAAAAGGGGAAAGGCTGACTGCAGTTTGAGGGAAGTATAACAGAGCATTGATGCATCATTATCATCATCTTCCTCATTGTTATGTAAACATTCTCTGTCTGACCACAGCTTCTACAATGTCAGATTTTGAACTGTATTAGATTTTCTGCTATGGCTAGTTAAGTCATCATGGAAAGTCAATTAATATTCCAGCTTATCATATTATTGAAAGAACTATGACTTTACTACAAACAAGAAACTTGGAGTTTAAGTTCGTGTCAAAGCCTCAGTCAATTCATTAAGATGATTTTACATTTCTGTGAGCCTCCATCAAACAGAAAGTATTTTAATTGCATATGAAGTGATTGATATAATCAACAGATAAATACTTAAAAGCAGTGTGTTTCCTGTAAAAAATACATTTAATTTTACAGCCAAGAATGTGTACTCAAAATGATTACTACGAACCAAGTATTTCACATGACTATTGGTCACTATGAAATTGATCTCATAATACTGAAATTAGAACTGCACAATCCTTAATAAATCCAGTATTTTTAGGAAAAACACTGTATTGGTCATCCAGAAGATAACTACAAATTCCAAAACAAATATAACAGACAATGATAAAGGACAGATTTACCAAGAATGATGTGATATCAGGTGGTAAAATTCCAGTTCATGTTACGGACTTAGATGGACAACAGGCCCAGCTTTTACCAAGCAAAACCTATAGGTGTAATATTGCTCCTGAGGATGAAAAAGCAGCTTCATTGGTCATATCCTGAGCACTAGAGCAGTGTGAAGAGATTTCATTCTGAAGTTTCTCCAATTCATATATATGTGTGTGTGTGTGTGTGAGTGTGAGTGTTTCAAACCCAGTGGCAATCTAGCCTTTTAAGGGCAACTCAAGACAATTAGTCTTGTGTAGTTACACACTAAGGCAAACTGGGTTTAGGTTTTGGCTTTTTTTATGTGAAGAGAGCAAACACAGGGTTTCAACAAAAATGTTATTGCATAAACTACAAAGAAGAAAGGCAGAGAAGGACCTTTTCCCCCCCTCATCTCTTAACGTGATGCACAGCAGTGGCAGACTTCTCTGTCAGAGCTAGGGATGGAAAAGTCACCCAAATGGAATAAAGCAGCATTCTAGAAAGTGCTGTAGTAGTTGGCATGCAGTTTGTAAACACCTTAAACTTCTATGAGTCAATTGCCTCCCTGGACTTCTCAAGGCAAAAGTGCCAAATGAGGATCTTCTGGGACTGCAAAGCTTTACATGAACCTTTACAATTTGTTGTGCCTGAACTGCACTGACTCTCCAAATATGCAGTACACTGGATCAATGCTTCTGGGAATACTGGATAAAGCTGACATTTTTTCCACTCCAGAAAAACAACCATTTTCCTTAAAGTAGCAGCAGTAGTAAGAAAAAATACCTTCCCTTTGTATGTCCTTAGCTAGGTACAGTTTGATACTCTGCTCTTTGTTTACTACTGAAGATGCATTGTGCTGCACTTTAGTAATGCTCTGTTATCAGTGAAGATAGCAGGGTATTGGTGGAGGGGAAAAATTGCATTTGAGATTTCATTGTGCTTGTGGATATTGCATGCTGCTAACAATATTTTGCTTTACTAAAAGGAAGGTATCAACAAAAGAATCAGTGCTGACTTCCAGGGTGCAAGTTGGGGACCTGCTGGAGCTGTGCATTCACCAATTCTCTCCCTTTCCCTCAAAAAGCTGATCCATAGCTGAAGACAATTCTTTCCAGTATGCTGTGTAATGTACATTATATAAGAGGAATGTAATTTTAAAGCAACTATAGTTACTCTATATTAAGCTAATATTATACTTTTATAAACCATACCATAAAAATCATCAAGCATTTTTAGAGAGGGGGAAAAACCCATCAAACAAACTTTTCAGCCCCAATTTGTAATGTATGCAACCTGGTCATAATCAATAAAATCCTCTAAGGTTTCCCACGTGAAACGAAGGTCAACAAAAGCAAAGGGAGAGCAGAGGGAGAGAAAGCATAACCCCACTCTCTACTTCAGGAAATAAATCAGTGTTTTAAGATTTCCTGATTTTCAGGATAAAGATTTCTTAAAATCCTATTGCTGCAATTCCTGAACAATCTGTAGCTGACACAGAAGAGGAAAGAAATTGCTGGTTTGGCCAGCAGAAGAGTGCTCCTGCATGCCTCACCCATGCTCTTCTCCATGAGCTAACTTCTGTCATCCACTCCAGAGTTCCCTCTTACACTGATAGCAAATTTGGTACTTTTGCCTCATGCACAAGCACACCATGGGCACAGGTTCCATGCTGACCCTGGCACATGAAGACTTGATATTGATTTGGGCTACCATGCTTACAGAAAAGCCATGCATAAGTCTACTGTGCTAACATAACTCTAGGCATCAGTTGCATCTTAATGGACATTTCATAAACACAATCTGTGAGATTTTATCTCCTGTGTTAATTATTGATGGCTAGATGTATTAAATTCAGATTACAGCCTTCAGGGTTTGAAATGAGACCTGCAGTGCATGTGCAGGATAGCCTCTTCCAGGATATACAGAAGGGATACTCTACTGGAATTGATTTTAATTTTACAAGCCATATTACTTCGACTGGAAAAGCTGCCATCAGAACTAATAGGAGCAAAATAATGCCTAAATAATAAAAAAACAAACCCACAGACTTGATGAATAACTAAAATGGCATAAATGTATTTATTTTTACCTGGGAGAACTTCTCTATCTTTATACAATTGTTTATCAGATATGCTAAGTATTGGGAGCTCATTTACATTTCTGTTTTCATTTGCCACACAAAGGCTTTTATTTCCCCCCCAAAAATCAACAGCACTTACTACTCCTTCCTTCTCTCTCTCACAACACAACTTGTTTGCCTTTCCTCAGGCACTTGTCACATTCTGGAAAGACAGGTAAGCTACTAAGGTACTGCTAGCAAGCTGAAGTTGTGCACTGCTTTGTTCTGTCACATTATTTGGCTGTTTCTTCTAATCAGACAGAATCCCAATGCTACAAAGACCTCATGTTCTCTGAAAGGGACTAGAAAAAAACAGCTCTTTCCAGATTTACAAAGTCACATATTTTTGTTCTTCCATTGGTCTTTCATGGAAATCAAATATCATACAATACAGGGATGAAGAGCAATGAAGCTAGGGAGGGCTCTGGAGCACAAGTGTTGTGAGGAGCAGCTGAGGGCACTGGGGTTGGTTAGTGTGGAGAAGAGAAGGCTCAGGGGAGACCTTAGCTTTCTCTACAACTCCCTGAGAGGAGGCTGGAGTGAGATGGGGGTAGGGCTCTTCTCCAAGATTAACAGTAAGAAGATGAGAGGAAATGGCTTCAGGTTGCAGCACAGGAGGTTTAGATTAGATATAAGGAGAAATTTCAGCACTGAAAGGATTGTTAAGTCCTGAAATAGGCTGCCCAGGGAGGTGCTGGAGTCACCATCACTGGAGGGGTTGAAGAAACATTGAGAAGCTCTCCTTAGGGCCATGGGTTATTGGCATGGTGGTGCTAGATATGGTTGGACTTGATGATCTTAGAGGTCTCTTCCAACCTTCATGATTCTGTGTGTGTGATGTCCCATGCATTACAGCAACTGAATAAAGTAAGCAGAACTAACCTATCAGCTTCACACTCCTCACAAAACACCCTGCAGCTACCAGTAAATAGGTAAGCCACCAGTTACATAGCACAATAGCTGCAGCAAATTCATTTTAAACAGAGCAGGCAAAGAGAAGGATTTTCCCTGTCTAAACTCCTCACGCTCTGTTATAATTGTATGCCATTTTTAAATCCTCTTTACTCTTCCCTTTTGTCTGTTTGCATTTCTCTTTGCAGTCGTTTGCTAGGGAAGTGAGAACAGTTTCGGATAATCGAGTGAAACAGAACAAAGGTTTCAAAGGTTCTAGAGTTCTCATAAAACAGCTGGTTCTTTCTCTGTTTATTTTAATATCTAGATTTACACACATCCTTCTTTCAGTCAGATAGGTAGCAGATATACTCTGATACTCTTCTCTCACTGTTTCTAAAATCAGCTGTGAATGAACTGTAGCCAGGGGGAATTCTCTTGGGAGGCTGTGCAGTCTACCTCCAGAAGAGTAAGAAAAAAGAAAAACATTTAAAAAAATGGGGAAAAAAAAGAATGGCTAAAACACAATACCTTATAGGTAGCTTCTAGCTGTTAGGACGTGTGCTTCCCCTTCACAAAGTACACCAAGGCAGTGTGAGGAAGGCAGGCAGCTAGACTGCAGGACGCAGCAGGAGGTCACTTAGCAGTACTAATATGCTGAAATGGCAGCCCTGCTGTTCAGACAGAATATATGGGCACACTGGGAAAAGTCCTGAGCTATTTATAAAACTGTACTTGAATGTGAAGTCCACAAGACTGGCCCTCAGACTGATATCCCTTACATAGCCCAGCTCCTGAAGTCACTCAAAGATATTAATGTTTATCTGAAGTATGCCTGCTAAGGTGCAAGAAAATATCTTACCACAAGTACTTTACACTGGTCCCAGGCTGGATATTAAAAGGTAATGTTAAACTGTAATAAGCTTTCAGATGGTTCTCATATTCTTCCCATGAATAGAAACCTTTAATCCTGATCATCTTCAGCCAGACTGGGGACCCAGAAGGCACAGCCTGCAACTCTTCATAAGGATCATACTTCTCAATAGTAAGTGGGACATAGTGCTAAGCTTGACTTCCTCTGTCCTGTGGAAGCAGTGCATACAGCATAAATGTGAGATAGTTCCTCTTATTTTCCAATCAGTGAGTTTTGAACACTAAAGAAAGTACAGGATATAGAGGGTAATTTCCTTTCCTTTGATTCCTAAGTTCCCCTCATTTTAGCTGATGTACACATCTGATGAAGTGATTCAACATGCTAATCAGTACCAGAAAGTTTCTGCTCTGGCAAGTCTCAACATTTCAAAACCTAAAATAGTAGTTGAGCACCCTTATTTCCTTAAAACTGGTAACTGATAGTGTATGGAAGATCACTTATGCCTTTAGTGCTTCTTATCTCAAGCTAACAGCTTCCTACACTAACTAACAACTTTGCTGTCAGCACTATATGCCACCCAGACACCTTTGATTTGATTTCATTGCTTTGTCATGATCACTTTCTGGAACCATCAGAAAGAAAAGCCAAACAAAGGAAATCAAACAGGTTTCTGCAAGAGTCATCCTCTAGAAAATTAGGTAGACTTTTTAACTTTACTAACTTTTAGCCCAAGAAACAACTCTCAGAAATTCTCAACTTTACAGTGAGTTTTATCCAGCTTTATTTCACTGTTGATTTTCACAGGAGGACAGATAGGTCAACACCAAGCACTTTGACATTTCACCCTAAACACAATGGCTTTGCTTCTTCTCTACAAACCTCCCCAAGTGCAAATGAAGGGTTTGGTTCAATGGATGTCTACAAACAACCCTAGGGATTCTTTTGCATTCCCCATATCTTCATCTTTATAAAATATAGCTCTCTCTTCCCTTGCAACCAGTCCTTATGCTAGAAAAAAGAGTTCTGGGATTCTGAAACACGTTGACCCAGGTCATGTCTTACCCTTAATTTGACACTTTTACAGCTACAGAATGGAGAAAGAAAGGAGCCTTTGAGAATATCATCAACATGCACCAGAACTGCATTTCAGCAGGACTTGGGAAAGAGATCCTTACCAAAAACTTTATTTCCCTCTGTGACAGCTGTCTCTCATTCTGACTCTTCCACTTGGAAGGTTAGCTGATGGGCCTGAAGCAGGACACAAAGAGCTGATCTTCTCCAACCACACCATTTACAACCTCACATACGGAGGCTAGCTGATACAATTTGGGTAAGTATATTATTTCTGGGAAAAAAATTGCTCCTAAGTAAAACAAAATATTTTGCTTGTGACTAACCTGAGATTTTATGAGGAAGGGCAGAGAAATGTCTGGAGTTCTGTTTGTACATATCCTTAACACCAGAATCCAATTAACAATGTCCAGGATAGAAAAAGAGCTAATATTTGGCAAGGTAGTGCTTCATGTTTGACTTTACACTTTGCCCAAACAATTTTGTCATTACCTCAGGTCACACTAGAGAAACACTTTCCTTATGTTACTACACACTAAAGTGTGATTGTCCTTACCATCACAGACAAGAATCATCAGAGGTTACTTGGAAAATGGGTTCCCTACTGGGGATGAATCTCAACTCATCATTGCTTATGACCTGAGGTTCTTTTGCATCTTCTCCTTTGCAATAACTGTGTGAAATTGGAGTCACCCCAAACTATATGTGTCCTCTGCCCAAGCAAAATTAAGCATTAGCCTCAGCCTTTAGAAAACTAAAAGCTAATTAAAAGATTCTTTCTTCAACAAAAGTTACTTCAGGAAACAAAAAAAAAAGCCCTCTAACAAAAAACTCCACAAGAGGTGTTGGCTGACAGAAGCAATGAGGTTATTAGCAACTGAATCTGCAACACTGATGATAAAAAAGAAAGGAAGTAAATTAAACATTCATATTTTATCTCCATTTCTGAAATATATGTTCTTAAGCCTACTTTGAAGTACGTGATTAAATTCTCCCCAAACCTTTTTATCTTCCCTTGATTGCTAAAGTTTGCTATCAGTGCAGAGCGTGTAGCTGATATTGTGTATCATCAAACTTTTCTTCATCTTCAAAAGTAACATCTAAACTTGTTATGAATAAACATAAACAGGGTGCCTGTTCCTCGTGTATTAAATATAAGCTGTAATAGAGAGAGAGAGAGAGGAGAGTACTCACACTCTGTAGCATAGCAGCACTGGAAAATGTGGTGGTCTCAGCTCAGAAGAAACAAACTAGTGAATTTGGGGCATGGAGAGGACTAACTGACCTGAGCTGAAAAATGGGGATATGCACAGGGCTCCAGGGAAGTCTTCTGACAACTGATACCTTGGTTTTGCCTGCATATTTGATGGCCTTCAGGATGTACAGAAGAGCAGATGGTGATGTTGCTGAGGAAAGTTGGCTCCCTCTGGCCCAGTGACTGACTCTAAGGGTGGGGGTAAGTACAAAACTCAAGAGAAATGGAGCCACAAAAATGAGCAAAGAAGAAAGCCTCCTAAGACCCATAGCAAAATATTCCAATATGATGCAACGTAAATGTATCAATAAAGCATAATGAACAATTCCACATTGCTGGCAGAGCTCTGTAATTTACTGAGCTGCCATAAGATAATAGTTTTGAAGAGCCTGCCAAAAGCCTGGTAATTTGCATATAATTGTCAATAATGCTTTCCCATTTACTAGATGGAGGTTTTGTTTTTCACAGGATAGTTATTGAAATTCAATTTGCAGTCTCTGTTTTTATGACTTTTCTATACAGTACTGTATTATTTAGAAATAAATGGGGAATTTTAGATGCAGTTTTCTAGCTCCTGCCCCAAGGCAAGAAAAGAGAATTACCTTTTCTCTAGAAATTAATAAATAAAAATGTAAAGGAAATTATTAAAAAAGGGAAAGTACAACACTTCTTTGAGTTTCAGTTCATCTTATTTGCAAACATCTCTCCAATTATTTATCTACAGTTCCAATGAAATAAACAACCTGATTTATTTTACAGCAGAAGTGAGGATTCAACTTTTGCCTCACTAAACCCATGGGGTTGAATTTATCATGGGTTTCAGTTATTTTAGAATGGTTATTTTGACAACAGTAGGTTCTGAAGTAAATTAGATGCTGTTAAAAAGATATGTAACATCATATGCCATATTTGGAGATGCTCCAGTATCATGAACAATATTCTTTCTTTGCAGGACTATGATTGGGGATGAAATCCTTATCCTCCTGAAGCCATGGCAATCCTCCCAGTGACTAGAACAATGCCAGGATTTCAGTATAGAAGGTTTGTTTGCATCTAGTGTGGGGAGGTTGTATAGTTAAGATGATATTTGCATGTATAAAATATGTGCAAAGTATTGAATCATCAACAGAAGGTAGCAAAAAATATTAACTAATTAACTAGTTTTCTCAGTTGTCCCTAGGAACCCACAAAACATTTTTTTTTTCATTTTCACATAACCTGGCAACATGAATAATCACAATAAACCAAAACAAATATCAATTCTGTGCATACACACACAGTTCCTCTCTGTGCTCTCTTCCTTCTGCACTAATAAATCTTGATTTTCTGCATTGGCATTCAGTTGTGTAGTCTCTGCATTTAAGTATGCAAATTTGGAAACTTCATCTATAAATGATTGAATAGATATTTCTGTACCACTTTGGGTAAATATACCTTCCTGACAGTTTGTGACTCAATGAAACATGCATGCAAATAAAGCTCCCAACTTTGTCTTTAAACTCAGGCTTCTAGAGCATCCAAAGTTTGGGCAAAGCATGTTATCACCTAGGACAGACCTGTTTAGAGTCCTTCATACATCTGATAATCTGTTCACAGAGCAAATTGTCTCAAGCTACACCAGGGAAAGTTTACGTTGGGCACTGCAAAAAACTTCTTCACTGAAAGGGTTGTGAAGCATTGGAATAGGCTGTCCAGAGAAGCGACAGCCACCAATCCTGGAGCTATTCAAAAGACATGGTGCTTAAGGACTTGGTTTAGTGGTGACCTAGCAGGGCTGGGTTAACATATGTACTTGATGATCTTAAAGGTCTCCTCCAACAAAAACAATTCTATCATTCTAGGATTCTCTTAACCAGCTGATTTGTTTTACCTTTAAAATAGGTTTTCACACTCATATCATTAAGGCTGTAAGAGATCTCTAAGATCATCACTTCCATACCACTAAACCATGGCCTTAAGGAGAGCATCTCAATGTTTCTTAAACCCCTCCAGGGATGGTGACTTCAGCACCTCCCTGGACAACCTATTCCTAGACTTCACAACCCTGTCAGTAAAGAAATGTCTCCTTATTTCCACATCTACACCTCCCCTGGTGGTGGTATTCATACCTCCTCCTCCAAAAAGAAGAGAGGCAAAGTAGCCAGGACTTCCACAACTAAGTTTGTATTTTAATGTGTGTATTCTGATTAATTTCTTCAAGGCATAATTAATTTGACATTCATGGGCAGCAATAAAACTGAGATTACACTGCTGACTCTGCAGATGAAACTGTTCTAACAGTGAAGTTTTGGACAAATACAGGCTTGAGTGTAGTGAGTATCTGTCACTTATTTTGGGCACTCATCCTGACACAGTATGCCCATGTAATACTGCTGGAGTTACCAGCAAAATGCAGTGGCAAGGCACAGCCTCTCAAATAAACCTCAAACCATGGCATAGGATGATTGCCTACTAACTTGTGGACATGAGCTACAAAAGAGGTCAAAGTCTCACACTATCTTTTTCAGATGAGCTGAACACCAGCTCTGAATAGAAAGATTTAATACCAGCATGAACATTCTCCTCAGGATTTTCTACCCTAGTTACTATTATTCTGCCTCAAAAGAGAAAGAATCCAGGCCCTGTTGAAAACTTATGATTGTGTAATATTTCTTTCATAAATAATATCTCTATGCACAGCAATGCTTTAATATGTCAGCTGTAACTTGGATTGTGCCCTTTAATCTATCATGTACTGCACATGTGCTACAAAAGAAATGATTAATTCATGAGGAGAGCTCTGTGTAATATGTATGATATATGAAGCTTCCTTGGAAGTGGAATATATGCCATACATCATGGTCCTGAGATATGATTTTTCTTTTAATTGTATAAATAATCTATTTATGTTGTATTTATCTCAGGACACACGGGGTGCCCATAGGGTATCAAGTATTCCAAGCATTCATAACACACAGATTTTTTCCCCCCCAGGAATAGTCCATTATCAGTCAATTTTGTGAACACTGGACAAATTCACTAATTATTAAGCAATAAAAATGGGACTTCCTTCCAGAAAACTCACAATACTCCCTTTTGAGATTATTTTGCTTAACACTAAGCCTTTCCATGTCAAAATAGATTGAGCTGCTATTAAAAAGAGAGGGAGAGAGAAAGCAGTAGATAGTAAAGGACTAAGGCATGATGATGGCATCCTCCTACCTCTCCTTCCACAAATTTTTCCTTTAGAATAAAAGCCTCACTGCTCAAAAAGCTACTACCCTTTGCCACCCTGCCTAGATATAACAAAGTAATGCAAAACCTTGCAGGGTAATCAATATAAAATGAAACTTGAGGTATGTGTGTGTATATATATATATATAAAGCATACAACTCATGGAAAAAAAAATATCTAATTTTGTCCTGCACAGTGTTGATTATACAATAAATTAAAATGAACAGTACTGTAGAGGCAGAGAAAGAGAAGCAATATTTGAGACATGAAGTACTCATGAGCAAATAACCTGAACAACAGGATTAAAAAGAATCCTTTTTGGCTTCTTTGTTTGCAATAAAAGATTATTATGCATCCAGCCATGGAGATGATGCAGGCAGAGAAATACAAAGGCAAAATCTGAGAACACCAACAGGAATTATGGATCTGTATGTCATCTGTGTATAAGTGATAATATAAGCCAAGCATGAACAGGCTAGTAAAAAGCAGCAGTCCTGAAATGACAACAACAAACACAAATGTAACACTCAACTGTCCCCTCCTACCCAGGTCAATCACCCAAAATGCACATTCAGAAAGACATGAGGTGATGGAAGGGAGTGCACTGCCCTGGACATCAAATACTGATGACAGGCAAGGTACTAGGCACTATAAGAGCATTTTCTGTACCTGATCCAATATGTTAAATGCTAGTGACAGATCAAATAAAAGCAGATCAGGTGAAACTTGCCTGCATTACCTACATGAAGGTGATTATCAACTTTCAATAAAGGAAATTCACTGGAGTGCCCTGCTTTGATCCCTGACTGAAATGGGTTGACACACAGTTAAGAAATGCAAGAAGAGATGGCTTAGGCAGTGTGTTCAAAGGCTGTCAAGAAACCAAGAGTCACAATCAAACCAGACAGCAAGGAGTAGCAGGATTAGATTTCTCTAATACTGAAGTGCTTTATTGTGGGTAGTGCAAAGGTTAAACACACAGTTATTCTGACCAAAACAGCCCAGACTGTCTTCAAATGAAACTGAGGGAAAGTAACCACATATTCCCAAAGACATAAAATAAGTTCCCTCAGGGGACATCACATCACAAATACTTTAAATTCATTTAAAAAAAAAATAAATCATGACATTCTGAGCTGTATGCCTCTATTTCAGAATGAATAGTCAAACATATCTTAAGCAATAACGGAAATACTGAAGAGCTAATAACATGTGACAACTACTTCAGCACTGTGTTCACTTTTACACTTCTGTTAAACTGTACACTCCACCTAGGTGTATCTCCCTGTCCCCCCATCCCATGAAAGCACATATGAGAACATTTTCCTGAGTCAACACCTCATCTGCAAGCTAAATTTGCTTCCCTAAGTCCTGGAGTATGTTTGTCCCTCCTGAGCAGAGGCTGCTTTAACACAGATGGGAAAAAATAGCTCCTAGAGGACGAAGCAGCAGCTAGGGAGCATCAAGACAGAGATAACCTTCCAGTGCTCACTTCCCCAGGCTGTGCTCTCATGCCAGCTGCAGTGAGCAGAGGACATCATACTTACAACAGCTGGGAAAGATAGTACACAGTTTCCCTCCCAAGGATGCGTATACTAACTTCTAGGAGGAAGACAACTGACTGAGCTCAACAAAGCCTACGAGATTAACCCTTTGCATGAATGTGAGGGGGAAAAACAAAGAGTAATTGTTGAAGGACCAACCCAAAAGCTATGATTCCAAGTATGTATGGCTAGGCTTGGCGAACGAAGNTCCAAGTAACAGCCTTGATTTCTAAAAGAAAGAGTAAGAAACTAAACTGGGTACACAGCAGGTTCAGATGGTATTATTTTAAATGAGTATTTTCAAACTTTTCCATTTGCTGTCAACATCTCTCTAAGTGCTATTGAACCATGGAGCCATCAAGTAAATGAAAGCAGGATGTTAGACTGAAGTGGAAAGTAGACATAATCTGAAGGTCACAGTGACAAAGGAGGCAAAGTCACCCTTGTTAGGGGATAACTCCAAACACTGAGTAGGCAACAAAGGTATCATTTTAATAAATGCAAACAACTGCTGCTACAGACTGTCACAAAGTGCATTATGACTCACAAGAGGCAAATATGACAACAAAGTCTCTTCTGTGACACACCTTTGGAAAGTATTTTTTATCTAAAACCTTTTCTCAAAGTTACTATATAAACATGCAGAAATCATTACACAAAATGCTCCAGAAGTATTAATTTCTGCTAAGTCTGCCATTGACATATTATGAGTATTTGGTGAAGCAACAGAGTAATTTAGACTTCAAGTTAAGGCTTGAATAAAGCCCATAACATTGAAGGGTTACCAGTAGACAGTATCTGTAAATATCTTCATTCCATTTATTATTATGATTATTATTTTGAGTCTTCCTTGCTGTCCAGGTTCAGAGAGGTTGCCAAGAATCACCTCCCATCTTTTTTCCACAGAAGGGAGGACAGAAGTAGGAGAAAACCCCACTAACCTCTTAATTCTATGTACAGTGATGAAGATGGAAATGCCTGCCTTAACACATAGCTATTTTTTTTCCCCTCTCTGCTTATCTTCCTCCCAACTCACCCATCAGGCCACAGAGACTGAGAAATTCACCCATCTTTCAGGTTCTGCTACAACATGCTGACAGATTAAGAGAATATGAAGAAAAGAAGTATTTTACAAGAGTTTGCTAAACAAAAGTTGGCCAGCTGGCCAAGCAAAAATTGCCTGGGAATGTGCAAGTGGTATTGCTGCACAAGGCAGCAGCCTCAGGATCTCAATTCCCTGAGGAATTCATGTTCTGATTATCATTTATTCCCCAAGCCCTGCAGGCAAAGCAAATTACAGTTTGCAGTCTGGAGATTTTATTGAGGTTTAACTAGAATGGTGAATGTATTCATATAAATCCCTGCTATTTGTAGAATAAGATGAAATGCTGTATGACTTCCACCTGTGTTTACATGGTGGCTAGCATCCTAACCTCACACAGGCTCAGAGGTGTGTGGTTGAAGAGAGAACAGAGTTTGGGTAGTTTTGCTCCTTCTTCAAACTCAGAAAACAATCTTCTCTGCCAAAAATAGCTCAGTGGAAGTGACTCACAAAACTACAACAATCTTTTCTTTTAAATACTTCTGTTTACTGATTAAATCATCAAGTCTTAGATCCCTCTATGACTAATAACCATGTTTGGCAATTCCCCAAATTACATTGTAAATTTGGTTACACAGAACTGTTGTGCACAGCAAGTATAATGCCTTTTTATAACAGCAATACTCTTTTTCACTTTTTTTTTGGTCCAGAAATGGACTTTTGTGAATATAACATGGAGAAGAAAAAGTCTTCTGCTAGTAAAAACATCTGCCCACTAAAAATACCAAATCATGTTATAGGCAAACCATTCTGTGCTAAAGCAGAGCCTCTGCCAAGGCTTTTGCACAGATGGCATCACAGATTTGTAAATTATTATTAGATTATTAGATAATTGTGCTCCTCTCAACCCAAATATAGCCCATCTTAAAACATCTTTTGAGCAGTACTGTATTATAAATAGGTTCCTGAAACGATCAGAAAGATTACTTTGCCTTTAATATGGATGCTATAGAATGTTGTTAGACAGACAAGTACTGTTAGAAGGTGGAAATCACAGAAATAAAAACAAAGATAGCATATTACTCTTAAAAACACAAGGTTTCTAACAGTATATGCCTGTATGTATATATGAAATGAAATACACAAATTGGAAATAATTTCATACTTTTAACACCAAATTTCTGAATTACCAAGGCACTCAGAGAGGAAAACTCATGTGTTTTTCTTTGCACTGTCCAGGAAGCAACTTCATTTGAAAACTCTGTCCAGTAATTTCTTGCTGCTCAGTGTTGTGAAACATTAAGTAAAAGAATTTACTAAGCTGAGCAGAAATAAAAAAAAAAAGCCCCTTAATGTAGCAGAACTGTGCCTGAAGCAATAGATTTTATACATCTAACTCCCATCACGTGTGATTAGTCACAAATGGATCTTATACATTTGCTCTGGTATCATCCTTCCTCTCCACACTTGCATCTGACACAGTCTTATACCTTCTTGCTTCTCCACCTCAGCTGTGTACCTGCTTGCTGGAAGTTGGTGCTAGGCAATGTGTTCACAAATTCATATGAACAATTATGTCCCTTTAAAAGGATGTCTTTAATGTATTTTGCAAAGCACTTGTTCAATGAACATCATCCCATGTTAGCAAATTTACTAGCAGGTTAACTTGCCTATGCCAGCTACCTGCACACATCAGCAGTGCTAGTGCCAGCTTCAGGAGTGGGAGGAAACAAGTCAGAAAGGGATAATAGAGGTCATGCCATTCAGTGGGATGCCACTTCTTGTTCTGCTGATCATGATCTACTTCCTATCCATCCATTCCTCCCACCTCTTCTCCACAGCAGCTTTGGTGGTCTGCTGCATACTGAGCAGCAGATGTTCTTTTCTTGATATTACATGCAAATTTTTCAAGCAGCTGCACAGAGCTGATATTATCATAGGAGAAACCTCCTGACTTTGACTTTCCTTGCTGTTACTAATTTGCTTCCCAGCTTTTCTTTGGAGCCTAAGAATTTACAACTCTGTAATA
The DNA here is from genome assembly GCA_013396975.1 of Bucco capensis. Taxonomy (NCBI): domain Eukaryota; kingdom Metazoa; phylum Chordata; class Aves; order Piciformes; family Bucconidae; genus Bucco; species Bucco capensis. The sequence goes on from VWZO01014396.1 coordinate 322,407, forward strand.
ATAATAGGGTTTATTTTTATTGTTGTTGCTGCAGTTATTTCAATTTATTTGCTTGACAGGGGGGCACACAATTTCTTGCCTTTTTTTCCTCATCTCAAGTACTGATTACTGTATTCTCTTTAGACCTTGTTAAGTTTCTTTATAATTCCTTGACTTAGAGACTTTGTTGTCTCCTCTGGGTCAGAGCCTACAGGATTGTCTGGGAGTGAAGCTCCACTTAAATCAGCTAGGCTGGCAGACAGAATCCTCTTTCACTGACGAAGCTGCAATACAAAAGATAACATCACCCAATTCCCTTGGTTGGTCTTGTTTGTTGTTTTTTTTTTCTTTTTCCCTGTTTCCATTCCTTTTCTTTTTGGTATAACAGTTTGAGATGTGAAGAGTTGTGTTTGATTTATAATTAGCTCATCTTTTAAATGTTTGCTTTGATTTACATGGACTTTTCGTAAATTAGCTGCAAAAATATCTTGGTCCAGACCAATCCTCATTCTACTTGGAATTGATGGATTTTGACTTGCTTTGAATACTGTCAGAGTCTGCCTATGGGAAGCAGCACACTTCTGTATATTTTCTTACTGTAAGTCCAGTTTGAAGCAGTTTACATACTTACCAGTGACAAGGGAGGGCTTAAGTTCAAATGCATACCCATAGTTTTAACCTAGCAAGGTATAAATGTTCCTTGTTACAGATGTCAATATTCTACAGGAAGCATTTTACAGAAGAAAATAACTCAGTGGAAACAGAGAGCTGCAATACACATGGCCTAGCAATTTTCTTTTCTTTTTTCTCTTGCCACCACATGGCTTCTCCTTTAGGTGAAAGGAACAAAGCTTCATCTAATTACTTCAACTACTGTGACTCCCTGCTGCTAAGGGAGATGTATTATATAGAGATGGGACATTTCACAGTGATTGCATTTTATCTCTGCCTAAATCTCCTCTGCAGGTTAGGAGAAACAAGACCTTTGTGCTAAGCAACCTGTGCTCTGTGTCCCAAATAACAAGTTCAATACTGTAAAAACAATGCCTACTAAGCACAGCAAAAAATTTCTCCACCAAGGTGGTTTATAATTGGCACTCTCCCTGTATTAAAATCACCTCCCCTCTACACAGAAAAACGTTCAGTTGAACAAATGGTATGAGGAAAAGCAAACAATTTTGTTCCAAGCCACTTAATGTATTCAGCAAGCATGCACATATTTTGGATTAACAGTTGAAGATGAGGATTTCTCATTTGCTGGCAGAACTCAAAAGCCAATGTTTGGAACTCCAGAAACCCTCTTTTCCCCCCCCCCATCTTTAAAACAATAGCATGCCTCTGCTTATGTATATTATGAGGTAAAACCTTATAGATTCTACCATGCTTGATAACATTCTTCAGTTACCTCATTGCTGCTCTGATGACCAGAGCACTGTGTGCACATTATTAATCAATCTCACAGCTGTGGAAAAGACAATGCAATTCAGGATGTAGATGTAGTGATGTAGACTGTTAAGTCAAGCTCATCAATTGGAGTTGGGATGCAGGGAAGGAAACGATGCAGATGTGAAGCCTTCTATCACAAATTTGACTTCTGGATGACAAATTTGTACCATTCCAGCCTTGCATCATCTGTTTGATGGATCATCTAAGCTTAAAATGCTTCCTTACCCTGATAAAGTGTATGCATACTGTGAAGCAAGGTGGCTGTGGGAATAAGGCCCCCACATCCCACAGAAATCCACAAAGGAAGTCAGAATATGGCTTTACATGTTCAAAGACAGTAAGTGGCCTATGGATTGTAACTGCAGTGTTTTTACACTTCATCTGTGATACTCATCCTACTCTCTCACTCTACAAGGTAGCCTTAGTTTAAAAGCAGATGGCATTTCAGCTCTCTTGGTTCACCAATTCATTTTTACTGGGGCATGGGGAGAAACTAAGTTTATGCATCTTATTTTCATCTTGGTGCATGTAAACGTAACATAGTGAGCTCAAAATCCAATCTGAAACATGCGGAGAAAAATATCCCAGCATTCAGTAATATTTGCATTTTATTTTTACTAATGACTTCATTTTTCACTGGTTTAGATAAGTGTTAGGACAGGCACATCACTGTGATTCATCAGCAAGAAGCCTGCTTTATCACACAGTTGTATTAAAAAACCCTTTTGTAATGCTTTCTACTTTAGTGGTTTTAAGAGATCAGCATTCATCATTCTGTATCTTGTTGTTGGGCAACACTTCTCTAAGAAAAGCTAGAAATTGAATTGATCTTCCAACTTTAATAAAGTATTGGCAAAGTGTTATTGGTCATGCTTGTCTTGCTGTCTACCTTCAATTGCAGCTCCCATTGTCATGTACACACAAAGCAAGGAAGTGCAAGCAAGGAAGGAAGGCAAATGGCACTCACTGGAGAACACAGAATGCTGCTCTGTTCAGGCTCTTCGGTGGGATTTGCTCTGCAATGATGATTGTATCTTCAGTTATTTTATAAACTGGTTTTCTGCCTATTACTGAAACACAGCAAGTGTTTCTCTCCAGGAAGGGCAGTTCACAAAAGTGCTTAGGTTTTAGGTTACTAGGATTTCCTAAATTATGCAACAAATAGAGAAGAAATTGTACACAACCCCTGCAGTCCTTATTTCCTAGAGAAAGGAGGCTGTGTATGCAGGATGTGTACAAGAGAAAAGCAACTTCATTTTGCTGAGAGTTTAAATTACAAATTAATAAACTAGAACAAGAAACTTCTTAAATGGAGAAATTCAGATCTCCTGAAAAAGAAATCATAGGGTTTAAAAATAATCCCTGCTGATTCCTTCCTTCTAATTGTTCCTAGTGAAGCATCTTAAAGGGTTGCAACTTGAACTTCATGGATTGCAACACTGTCCACAGAGACAACAAAAATGTCACTGTGAAGACATAGCTGTCTTCACTCCTTCAATCTCCTTCAACTTCAGTCCAGACACAGCCTCCAAAGCAACACAGAAAGAAACAAACAAAAAGCTACATCCCTCATCTTGTAAATCCAAACCAAAAATCACACTGATGCTGAGCTTCTCTATCAGGAGCATTATAAAACTAAGTTCTGCTCTTTCCATCCTATATTTGACATACAAAGCTTTCCCTACATCCCTACATCAGGCACTTTGGTGCTGCTGCTGTTTAATTACTCTTTTCATGAGAGTGTGCTAGAGACCTTCAACATCACTTATAGCCATGTTCTGCAAAAGCAGAAAACACAGAAGTGACCTGAACTGTAAAGGTTTTGCAATTTAAGTAAAATAGAAAACAACAAGTGGATGCAGATAAATTGCACTGAATTAATAAAACACTGTCAGGACAACAGGCTGCAAACAGGGGATTCCAGCTTCTACCTATTGTTGCAAGAAGGATGTGGAGGAAGAGAATGGAGAGGCTTTGTAGATGTTTACCAGGAGCTCCTTTATGAACTTAAAAAGCATATCATCTAAAAGGCAACGTTACCCTCGTAGATTCACAAGATGGAGCAGCAATGCATCTGAGAAGTGATCTGTTGTGAACTATCCTTATAAAAGTTGAGTGGAAATCAGGAGAATCTTTCCAAGGACATGTTGAAGGAAGACTTCAGAGATACCAGGGTGGGGGAATGGGGGTGAAAAACAGAAACAGGAAAGGACACATTTATACTCAAAGAGAAATACCACTGACTGTGCTGAAATACGCTAGCTGGGCAGGGCTGGCACTATGGAGTGTTAGCTTTTGCTAGGGATACAAGTTTTCCAGGAGCACAAGGGAATAAAGCAGGAGGAGACAGATAAAAATCTTACAGATCAGATCCCAGCATATCATCGTGCCTCTGGCAGTAATAAGATACAGGCATGTAGAGTGTACCATAACACCCCATAACTGCAAAGACACTAATGATTTCCCCAGTCAGATATTGCACTCAGTTGTATCTTACAACCTATGGCAGACTTAAAGAAGGGTGAGTTGGGTTTTTTTTCTGCTCCTCTTCTGGCATCAATACTTGTACCACATCCTGCAACAGTAGTGTCCACTGTAACTACTACATTCTTGGTTTCCTACCTCGTAACAAGCACAATATCTATATCTTTGTTCGTCAAAAGGAAAAACAATTCAGGGAAGACACAAAAGATAGGATGAAAATTATTTATAAACCTTCAGCATGAGGATGTTTAGCCATGAGCCTGCTCAAGGCTTCCTCCAGAGCCAGTCAGCCTCTCGAACATGGAGAGTGTGACTCTAAATATAAAAAAAAACTAATTCCTCAGTTTAACTGACTGGTTCTTGAGATTATGAAGCCAAGGGGCCAAAGCACCCACTGCAAGGTTCTCCTTCACCTGTAGGCCTGAGCATCAGCCATGGCTGAGGTCTCTTCCAGAGCAGCTAAGAAGGTATCACTAGACAAGAAATTCCCAGGCATACAATTTACTCCAAACTCTCATTTTCTTAACTGATGATTCCGCTTTTAAGGGAACTGCTTACTTTCTCAAACCTCAGAAGCAAGTGGGAGCAAGAAGAGAGAAGACCTAGTACAGGAGACAGCCTAGGAAGAGGAATGCTTCTAAAACAACTCAACACTGAGGAGGAGTATGTTAGTAATGCACATCACATGCTTAAGTTTAAAGATTATTTGATACAACTTGTGTCTCAGCCAAAGAAATGGAAATATGCAAGTTCACCCTTGAATGAGGACAAGCTAGGAAAGCTTTAAGTGTATAAGATGATCAGTTTTTACACTGGGCTTCTGTGCTCTTTAAAGAGTTACCCTTATTTAATAAAACAAAATCAAAAAGCAGCCTTTTCAGAGCATGTGTAGCTGAAATCTCTCTCTTTATTTGAATCATATTTCAACAGAAATGATGGACTTTTTAGATAAAGAGGTTTAGCATTCTCACCCTGATGACAGACTGATGCAAGTAGTTTCAGCTACATGATCCAAAAGCAGTGCCTGGCTCATGGATTATTAGAAGCTATAAGAGATTTCTCTGAAGGACAAAGAAATGGAAAAGAGGAGGATTTGCTTCAACCAAAATGAATGCAAATGGCTTCTCCATTTCATTTGCAGCAATCTGTCACCTTTCCATTTCTGTTTCACACCAGAAATAGGAGATAATAGGGAAATGGTAATGGTATAAGTGGACAGAGCCTGACCATTAAAATGTTTACCATTCCAGCACGATGCCTGCAGATGCAATAAAATTGAAACTGGAAAGGTGTTAGAATTGCTGCCTGTTTCTATTCATTTGAATGGCAGCAACCCAGAACTCTGGTTTATGGTTTCATGTAGAGGGTCAATCCATTATCTTTCTTTCTTCCTGGGATCAAATAGCACTTTTGTGAGGATTAGGTCTCTGTGGCAATGCTGAAGTGGAACCAATGTGCAGAGGTTTGAATGTTGAACCTATTTCAAAATTGAACTGCTTTACAAAGAGTGAGTTGACTTAGAAATTGAACTTGGAGATATTAAGTGGATTTTTAGAAGTTCAAAACAGGGAAATTCTCCTTAAAAAAATGGTTATGTATAAACCCATCTACCATCCAGACAAGTCAAAAACATAAATATTATGAACAGTGGAACAAGTGTGCTTTTGCCAAGAAAGGTTAGAGCAGATGATCCTTGAGGTCCCTTCCAACCTGGTATTCTAGGATTCTATGAAATTTAAGTAGCTAAATATTAAACATGTTTTTTCTCTCATTTTCTGTCTATATGGTGAAAACTATATCATGTACAGGAATCAAAAGATGCTGAGCTGGAAGAGAAAGAAGAGATGTAAAGTAGCACAAAAATTAATTTATGCAAGGTAAGTATACACTCTGCTTATCAATGGGAAGGATTTGAAGCAAATGGCTTGGGAAAATGTACTCTGTATATCCACTAAAACCAGGAAAAGATGGTACTGGATAACTACAGATACACTTTTTAATGCAAGACTGCATTTTGTTTATTTGAAGAGAAGAATTTCTTCAAAGTTAGAGCAATTATGAAAATAATCAAGGCAACAAAAGCAAGTAGCAAAGGAAGGTCAATTTATGATTGCTTCGCATTCAGAAAAGAATGTGAATGCTTATTTACTACTCTATAATTCAGTATAGTCACAAGAAGGAAACAGACAGCAATAGAAAACAATGTAGTATACAATAAATGAAAATTCACAAGAAAAGAAGAGAAAGTTGTCTCAAGTATTTTTCCATTTTCATTTCTTACCTAGCTATTCTAATCCCCACACAGCAAAAAACCAAAAAGTGCATGAACATTTCCATCACGGAAATCAGAAAGACTCCATAGGAATGCAAGAGTTTGCTCACAAGTCAACTGGCAATATAAGAACCTTAATATAATCAAGAATCAATTGATAATGAGTTGATCAAATGGACTGAGCATCAGTTGATTCATTGTTCTGAGCTTACAGACCAAACAAATCTGCTTCAGCATCTGATTTACAGAACAGACTTCAAGTGAGTGTCCTTTTCCTCCTCGCTGCTGGTGCAGAGCAGACCAAAAGTATTCACTATTTACATAATTCTCACAGCCCAAGAAGTTAGCTCTAGAGCAGGGTAGATTTATATAAAGACACTGGAATCAGTCTAGATCACAGCATTTAAAATAGAAATTGTAAAGCAATTATTAAAAATATGACCACTAAAGTTGTGAAAATTACATCCAGTAGGTGTTGTGAAGACAAGAAACACAATTTGTTCAAAGCTGAGCTTAGCATGCTGGTTTGTGAGAATATAAACTGTGTTGGGATAGGGTAGTGGAAGATTGGACTCCAGAGCCACACTTAAACGCTTAAAAGCATATTTGAGAGAACAAAAAACACAAGAGGGGACTCTGATCTATGTTGGACTGGTAGATATCCAAATGAACAGAAAAGCTTGCACCACGTCTCAGTAAATAAATAAATAGATAAATACAGCTCTAGAGCTAAATCCCATTCTGCTCTAAGTACTGCATCCCCAAAGTTCAGCTGACTAGTATTTACAAAGAGTTTATTCTCAGCAAGCTTTACATTTTAAGAAAGAGCAAAGCCATGGCAACAACATCAAATTAATGCAGTGAGAATGAACTGTAAATCTGCAGGAAATTCAGAGACACTTCTGTCAGAGGGCACATCTTGAGCATGGTATCAGGTCTGAATTTATAGAGTTGCCTAAAAATTGGAAGGTAGTTAGGCAAAGAATATAAACAATCCTAAATCTAAACAATCTCTCTCACCACAATATACAATAGCTAACAAACTGAAAACCACAATCTGTTCAAGGAGTAAACCTAAAAGCTCATAGTAACCAACTGGCTAATTCCTTGCAATAGAATCAACATTCTCCAAACCAGCATAGTCTCCTCCTTTGTGTTGTGTATCCTGCTCTTAGAAAACCTGAAAGCTTTCCTGGGAAATCAAGGAAAATCAGACTTGTTACCTTCATGCACGAGTGTGTGTGACACTCCACTGGAAAGTACCATTTTTCCTGAGGAGCATTGCAGTGTGGCATGTCTTAACTACACCTCATGCCTTCCATAATCAACTACTTTTCTCTGGCAAAGTGAAAAGGAAAGGTGTGGAGACCAAGGTGCTGGTGCTTCTGTGTGGAGCAATTCAAAATGCCATCAAGCCTGACCACCATTTAGCAAATATGAACCAAAGCAATTCGTTCTAGGTATCTCTCTCTGTTTGTCAAGTAGATAGGAAACAATCTAACAAGAGATCTAACAGTAAGTCACTGATAAATGCTATCAAGATCCTCTTAACCCTTTTTCTCCCCTCTGATATTTGGGGTTTCTCTCTCCTTCCTTTCTTCTTATATCAGCTGAAGAGTATTACAGGATTCCATTTCTTGGTATCTCTCCCACTGAAAGGATTGCCTTCTAATGGACAAATTATCTATTTAAATGGTAGTTGCATCATTACAGAATCTGGTTCTGGATCATAAAACATCACAATGAATTTCTGCAATCACACCTTAAGAAAATAACCTTTATAAAGAGATTGTAATATTGGCTCCCACTGAAGAAAAGACACGCAAGAGGAAAGCATAAAAACTAGAAGTGAAATGCTATGTTCCAGCTGTAATCCTACAGAACACAATACCCACTGGTAAATAACCAGAAGGGGATCAGGAACTGTGTCCCAAAGTATTCTAATGCGAAAGAAATCAAATGAAAAATGGGTAGTCACTGTGCTGATCAACAGATTGAGTGCATTCTCACCAAATCCAGTGCAAGGTACAGGAGAAAACTCTCCAAATGCCTAAAGAGATAAGTAGATAATCTAGAATCTATGTGAAACACTGGCTTTCAATTAAGTGATTGGTACAGGCCTCTAGACCACATTGTAGATGCTTGCTGATCTCTTTTTCCTTGTGAGGCTGTGCAAAGGCTCTCCAGACATCAGCCTGCACTGTAATTTTTACTTCATAAGAAATTTACAGTTTCATATCTTTCCTAATGGGATTACCTGAATCATTTACATTTCAGGAAATAACTTGACTATCAATCACTTTGACTCACAAGTAAGAGCAGAGAGAAAGGATCAAGATGAATCTAAAAGTTGTTTTATTATTAGGAGTTCATTTTTAAAGATCTTGACATTTATTGACTTGAAATCAGAGAGAGTAGAAGAGAGTGGTTTGCTGTGCAAAGTTTCATTTTTATTACATGAGACCTAGAAACAATTCTTCTGTTAGAATTGAGTTCCTCTACATTTCCTTAGCATTAGTTAACTTCAAGTCTTCCATACATGTGTGTGCAGATGTGGACACATACATTCATGTGAATATATGTATCTGATTTCAATTGCACTAATGTTTAAATTAAGTGACTTTTTTGTACATGAAAGCTGATATGCTGATGATATCATAGGAAAAAAAACCCTTTCATCTACATTCCCCTTCCATACAGCACTGCAGCAGTCACAACTGGACACGGGCTGCCTCTAGAAGACAGTAGCCAGCTCTCATGAGCTATTCATTTTTGCTTATCCTACTAATGCCATCACTATTTTGCCTCTTTAAAAAAAAATTAATCATCATCTGCTGAGAAGGAAAACTCCCAAGAATGCCAAGATCCATACATAGCTGGTGTGCCATTTGTAAACTCTGCCAAAGCATCACAGAGCTAGTGGGTATATCAAATCTCTGTTGGTAAGAAAACTGAGCCAGATCTACCAGTTTCTGAGTACCTGGATAACCAGAAAAAAAAAAAGCTAAAATTTGCCCACCTTCCACTTTTACAAAGTTAAAAAGTCTCTAGTGAGATCTGTCTCATGTTTGTAAGTGAATAAGTATATTCTTATATCTTACATGAAACTGTTCACAGTAGAAAGTGATTAACAGTGTTTTCAGATCTCCACCCTAATACAAGTTATAGTTCTAAACCTCTACCTGTTGTCATCAGTTGCTACTATAACAAAACCCCAAAAGTTAGAGCTGTTTTCTGCTCGTAAGGGGAAAAAAATCTCACCATTGTGCAGAACACTGCTATAGGGCAAGACCATGCAATCACAGTCAGGACATTGATTTGAATTCCAAATATCTCACTTGACTAAATGTGGCTAGATAAATGGATTATGACAGCACTTTCAGCCCAGATTTTGAAAGTAATTGAAGAGGAGAAAGGAGATAAATTAGGCAGATATGAGTATATGCCCATAGTTACAGGTAGAATTGTTCAGCAGTTGCTTTTCAAAGAGATAAGTGTGACAGAGTCTTGTAACAGAAAAGACAAAGTTCTTTGCACTTGCCATGTTTGAATAAAGTTGGGTAGGAGGATTTATTACATTTGTATTTTTTATTTTCTATTCTATCATTCAGGACTTCTTTTTTGTTCAGACAAAAAAGGTACAATTGGATTAAAAGTCTCTATTGCAGCATTATATCTACACAGCTTTCCAATATTTCTTTATGATGATCCCAAAAATGCATCAGGAAATGTATTTCTTTGGTATTTTAATCTTACTTAGTCTTTATACTTTTTTTAATAAGCAAAGATAGATCTAGAACTTCTAAACAATAAGATTTGGTTAAAAGTAATGGCGACTATTTTGAGGTTGTGGCTACTCGGACACAAGAGTTTTATTTCAAAGCCAAAGTGCATGAAGGGGTCAGGCAGGTGGAGAAAGCAAAGCAAGAAAAGTGGAAAGAAAAAGCAGAGTAAAAGAACAGTGAGAAAGGGAGAAGTTAAAATTGAAAAATTTTGAAATAGGGAATAATGGAAAGGAAAAAGATGTTTCTGATAGAATAAATGTAATAACCTAGAACTCGTACCAAACAGATGTACATGGCAGAAAAGAGATTCAATGCCATTTCCTAGAACAACTCCTTGGTTCCTCCCTCTCACCACCATAAAACAAGCTTTTTCAGCATAGCCAGATATTAGAGTCTGAAAACTAGGGCTAGGGTTTCAGTGACAGCAAATTTCACACAATGAGAATGAGCAATTAAAGCACTTAATAGGAGATTTATATTAGCATTTGCCAGTACAAGGATAAAATTAATAGATTTACATCCAGTGTGGTAGCAGCCTCCAAAAATTAGTTCTATCATTTCTACTTTTGGGTAGAAACTGAGAATTAGACTTCAAGTATAACAGAATTCAGCTTTGTCCCCACCAGGATAAGATTCCTTATCACCAAACATCATATTGAGATCTATCATTCAGTATTATCACAGATCTCCACACTCTGAGATTTGATGAGAAAGAATGAGGAAAAAAAAAGTAGGAAACTAGGAGTGATGCAATAAACAATGCACTTGGCATCTCAAACCTTGCAAGCAAGAAGTGCGAGAAATGATTCATTTCCATCTTTGCTCCCTTTATGATCAGTTTACAACATTACTTTTATAGCTGTACTATGTATCATAATATGTAAGTGTGCATTGACAACTGGTAATTTTGTGGAGCTAACTGGGCAGGCATATTAATTTTCTGATGCTTTTGAACAGGGCAGATATAAATGTGAAAGATGATAATTTATCTAACTGCCAGTAACATTTATCATCTCAAATTAATTTATCAAAATACCTCAGGAATGTTTTGCTCTCCTCCTCTCTTTGTACTTTCTCTGTATTTAGTATTTTCTTGCAAAGGCAACACAAATCTATGCTAAGAAGTCTGTAAATACTGATTGCTTACTTTACTTTGACTTCCCTCCCACCTTTCTGTGCTGGGGTTTTTTTGTTGTTGTTTCATTCCATTTGGAGCCCAGTGAGATGCATTCCTGAACTGCAACCACCACAGCTTTGTCTTTGCTGCTAAATATGCACAAACAGTTCTGAGGCCTGTGAACTTTTCCTTCTTATTATTAAGTTTGTCAATTGTCAGCATTTGTATTTCATTCCAATGATGAATGGAGGCATTAGATTTCAGCATTAAAATGTAGTTAGGATTGTAATGAGCATCATTAGGAAGCATAATGGGAATCAGCACTGGATCTCATTTTAGCTTTCTATTTTATTTTTTTTTTAAACTTTACTTGCTTTATCTTCTTTTCCTGCTAACAGGCAGGTGAACACCCTGATTTATGTGTCTTTAAACAGACAGCCCTATCTTCTCCAAGACTCTTGATTCTTTTAAGTCCTGTCTTGTTTTGAAGTCAGAGCTAGACAGTCCTTGCAACAGCACCACCACAATCCATTCTAACACACAAACTTTGATTCTAAATTCTGCTTTGTAGCTCAACTGAATTCCTCACTGAATATAAATGTAAATGAATGAGCCATCCTTGCACAGCAATCTAAAGAGATACAGTTACTTCTTACAGAAATTAACAGGTTAGTACTGAGGTAGCCCTAGAGCAAAGAATTCCAAGAATGAGAGATAATCCAGGTTCCAGTTGAGTGACTGGCATAGCTTTTTATTTTCACAAGTTTGCAACATATTTGCTGTACCCCAATACAGGTTGCTCTACAATACAATACCAACACTAACCAACTGATCCCCCAGGGAATCCTTGCTGTTTACACATATGAGAGTCAATTCTTTATAGATCAAATATAGATTAAACCCTGGGCTCTGCAGTTTGATTTGATACTGTATTAATTTCTTGCTTAAGCATTTTAATTTCTACCTTTAGGAAGGAAAATTGTTTCTGCAACAAGGTCACGCTCATGAAGTGCTTACTTTTTCAACTTTTGTGCTGATTGTAGATCAGTTAAACACACCCTTGGATACCTTGTTGAAAATGAAAGAAAATAGCACTGAGGACAAGTAAACAGGAACCATTACTGATAAGTATATCAAAGCACTCTGCAAAGTGGGACTGGGCTTTTGGAGTATAAAGTGATTGGCTGTCAGTCATATGTTAACAGGCTATATGTGCCAGCTCAACAGTCTCATCTTTGCAGCTTCAGGGAAGTTAGTGTAAATTACTTTATCTACCACATTAACAACAACTTCTGGTACAGTCCAGACATTTGACTTTGGAATTTGAGGCCGATTTTAGCATTCTTCAACACCAAAAGCAGCTTAACCCTCCCTTCTCCATCACGAATAACATTTACTGAGAGGAAAAGCTTGAGCTGTTAACCCCCACGTAGGCAGAGTCCTGCTACAGCATACTTGGGCCATACAGAAACATCTCCCTGAAGACTATTTTAGAAACATGAAGCTTGACAAATCATCTACAATGGAAACAAGAGATTGAAAACTGTAATTCTACCACAGGGCTTGAGTAATTATAAATGTATTTCTGCAACTAGGTCCTGGCATGATCTATGATCAGAAAACACTTAGAAAAGCAAAGGGAAGAGAAAAAACAGTCAAAAGTAAGCCTGTTTCCAGAAACTGGTTTGGATAAACACATTTTCCCCATCCCATTATTACTTGTCTGTCTACTAGTACACTTCCTTCTATGTGTGAGGTCTAGACTTTTCAGGCTTGCTGGTGGTTTCCTGTATACAAACAGTAGTGAAATGGAATAGAACATGTGCATATCCATTTTCACATCAACAAACTGGCTCTGGTTAGGTCACAGCATGCCAAATCAAGACTGTTTGGAATGTTCTGCATCTTGCAGAGTTGATGAAAATGTTCATACAGAGCAACTGCGAAGTCTAAATCATCATGAGATATGCAATATTTATATGAGTAAACTGAACAGCAGTTGAGGAATACAATAAGATGTGTCTAAAATTGGTCATTTGAGAGTAAAAGTGATGAATTTCTTTAGTAGATGATCCATCATAGTAACACTGTTGAGGCAACTTTCCTTACTTTTGTAAATTACACTCAATTTATTTCCATTTGTGGTTCCATAACAAAGACAGTACTAAAAATACTGGGCTTTCTTCCACATGTATAGCTTCAATTTTACCCTTTCATGTACATTAAATGCCCCATCAGTAGTCTGGGAAAAGAATGGATAGGAAAAATAAGTTAATTAAGTCTGCTGTGTGAGATGAGATCAAGGCCTTGATCTTCTCCATACCATCTGTTGGATCCTAGCTCCTAAAGAACAAGTCAGCTAGAGAAAGAGTTCACCTCTCTTGCATATTGATCTCTATGGTGCAAAGTGCTTTAGAAAGGAGATTTGTATCATTTTCCTTTTCAAGTGTTCTGGTGTGGCTGCCACCCATGATATTGCACAGGATGCAATGGCTTCTCATTTTATCATCTGGCTCTATGCTGTTTCACAAAAGAAACAACTTGTTTTCTTTTATGTTCCCATTGATCTAAATTAAAACAGTAAATCATTTTTGCTAAAAGGCAAAGCAATCCTTTCTTAAGGCTATTTTAAAGAAACAAACCTACGTTCTGCACAGGCACATTACATTTGAATTCAGAAATAAGACTTTCTAGCTTGAAAATATTATCTTATGCATGGAAGAATGGTTCAAACTGTTAAAAAGTAGTTCTAGGTGTCTTGAATCCCTCATCCCTGCACCACAGATTTTCAGTGGCAAATATGTTCTTGCCCAATTAGATGTAGGAGTTTTTGAGAGGGGAAGCAAGGGGCAAGAAAGGATCGTTTTCCTTCTACATCTTTTATCTGTCCTTAACACTCATTCTTCTATCTGACTGTCCTGAAAACCTACTTTTAATATGAAAATCAAAAACATGCTTTAAAATCAATCATTTTAAAAATATTTAAGATTCAATATGGTTTTAGACTAACTGGAGGTGTTATAATCACCACAGTTTTGCACTGCATGGAATGCTAACTAGAAGGATTAGAAGCTAAACTAGTGCATTTAGGAACAGCACAAGAATTTTAAGGATTGTAAGTTTAAAATTGAGCCTGCTAATCTTTAGACTACAATTGGTATTTGCCAGTCACTGACTGACTTTGGTCTTTATTTTATCAGAGTTTACCAGCTCTGCATAATTCAATTTTCCAGGAGACTGACCAACATTAGTCCACTGCTCCCAAGCTCAAAGGGCCTTTCATTTCTCAGCAGAGCAGCAGGCAGCACTTCTCATTACAGTGCTTTCATTTCCTGCCACTCTTCCTGGTGCTGCCTTAGATTTCTCTAAGCATGCACTCTCTCATCACCATCTTTAAACAATATCAGAAAACATTCCATGGCTGTTATTTTTCATCTGCATCTATGTAGGCAATTCTTTTATGGGTATGTTCCCAGATATGGTATTTTTAAGCAAAATAATCCACATATTTGTGGCTTTGAAGAAGAATTTTCCTGCTAAATTGATCTCTTTGGTAAAGACAGTATTTCAGGGGGGAAAAAGCACACAAGCTTGATCACGTTGTGGCACTTACCCTTTAGTTCTTAATATGAAAGAAATCCCTACTGAGCAGCCCCACTGACTACTCATGGAGTTACACTTGTTGGATCAAGCCCCTCATATACTTTGCTTCTGCAGTTGTTTTTTTTCTCCATAAGGAGGTTTTATTTTCTCTTCCTTTCTTTAGAGGAGCTTAACCCCACAATGAAGTCAAAAATCTTTTTTTTACTTGTGTGATGCCACAGCAAAAAATTCTGTGCTGCTATGGAAATGAATGATACAAATTCAGCAGTGCAACTTCACTGCAGGGATCAAGTAGGAAAGACATTGGCTGAGAAGGAAGCAAGCTTTTAATCTCTCCTATAATTATCAAGTCTGGCAAGAAAAATGGTGAAGAACAACTGAAGGGTGAATATTTTCCATTATTTTCTGTCTGCAAGGCTTCAGAATTTCTCCTGAAGTCCATCATTACTGCTCTGTTTAGTTAGTAAGCATATAGAGACACAAAGTATAAACTATACAAAAGGCCAGCTCTTAAGCATTCTTCCAAGTGATAATTATGAATTACAAAGGCCACAAAGGAGAAGTCCAGGTCCACTACTTTCTATCCTTTCTATTTCATTTTAAGGAAATCTTCTCATTGATGAAACTGGTAGAAAGTACAGAACCTCCCTCAAATTGAAGAAATGATTGTCCTCCAACTATCACAGGAAAAAGGTTATGATTTAGTTTTATTTGCTTTAGCAAATAAAAATTGAATCATTACTGCTTAGATTATTTAGGAGCTCAATTCCTTTTCCCTTTAAAAAAAACAACAAAATCCAAACCAAAAAACCAACACCACCCCCTAAAAAACCCCCAACACCGCAAAAACTCAAAATCAGAAAAAAAACCAAACACAAACAAAAAATCAACAAAAAAAAACCACATCAAGAACCCCTCAAAGACATGGAATAACATTTTTACTCTAGACAAATATTTTCAAAGTACTGAAAAATATCAAGATATAGATTCCTAGCAATCAGTGAAAACTAGAGACCTAGGATTTGGTTTGCTCAAGTATCACAGCCATAGGTCCTATAGCCTTTGCAGGACTTTGTCAGACTGCAAGTGGTCATCCTGCAGAGAAGGATATCATTTGTTCTCTTGTAGGTATGAATGGAATTATTATAATAAGGATGTATTTTAAGTTCTAGTCTGCATTTATCTTTACTGCTACTCTCATTCTTTGGTTATTGGTTCCTTTACCCATCCTCACTTCTAACATATAATGATTACATTATTTAACACAAATGTGTTGGTAATGACAATAAGAGAACTAATTCTAAGCCAACATCTGTAATAAGTACCTTAACAGAAATCACACTGTGGTTGTATCCATGTGGAGAAAGGCAGACAGAAATCTACATGCTGTTTGAAAGACAGAGGACAAACTACAAGTTCCCAGTTAGTTATATTTTGCTTTATTTTAGTCTTTACTTTGCAAGAGCCCAGTAAACACAATTAGTTCTGAGCATGATATGCAAGATAAAAAAGCAGAGCTGACAACAGCATAAAGTGGAGCCTTTGCTTGCCTTCCCTCAGTGACAGCACCAAGCCCCCTGATGTCAGCTCTACACAGAGAAATCATGTCAGCTGCATTCTCTGATGACCACTATTTCCCCATCCAAGAGACATTCCAATTTCTTCCTGTACTAAACTTAAGCCTCCCAAAGCTGCAGCTGCCAAATTACAGGCTCCCTTCCACATTATGAATCTGTTCCCTTAGGAAGGATGGTATTTTCTTATTTCACTTTTGACCTTTCCCTGTTACTGGTAAGAGAGGATGATAACTGACCCTACTGTAGAATAGAGGGTGATAGGAACTGGAAGCATTATGGAGTAAATGAAAATTACTTCTCTAGAATCCTCATACTTTTGTTTTAAAAAAGAGAGATTCTTTTCATCCAAACCCACTAAAGACAATGCAAATAGAAATGTTCTTTAACTAAAAACTTCAGCTCTCCTTTACTCTGCTGCTCTCTAAGAGGGATTGAAAGGCACTAATAAAAGCTAGCATGTCTATCTATAAGTTATCTGCTCTTATGAAATCTTTTTCTCCACATCTGAGTCAATTAGAGCTTGAGGGTTTTTGCTGTCTGGGTGTCCTTGCTAATCCTGAGTTTATTTGTGTGGCAAGTCAGATGTCAGTTACGGCATGTTTGAACCAAAAGGTTCTTGAATTTATGTCTGCCACAAATTTACTCCTGGAACCTAGAACTCCACCTGTAAAAGGTAAAAGGTAAGCAGAAAAAAAAAAAGATGGAAAAAGTTTAACCACTTCTGATCTCTCCTAGAATTTAAACTTCTTGTTTAAACAAAGTGATTTGGTTCATGGTTTGTTGGGGTTTTTCTGTTTTGTTCATTCTCCCCCTTCTTAGTGAAGACTTCTACTCTGAAGCCTTCACACCTTCCTTAACAGTTCTTCCACTCCCACAACATGGATTTTGGTGTTCCTGTCAATCAGCTTCACCTCTTCTAAGTGCTAGGCAATGGTAATTGATGTGAATGGAGTTATTCCTTATTTATCCCAGAGAAAGTATGCAAGAAAGAAAACACGCTCTGTAGTGTGTATTTCTCATATATTCCAGCTCACTGCACAGTGGAAAATTAATGTTTCTTGACTGTTAACTATAATTTAAGCCTGGAAATTGTGACTTTCAAGTCATAAGTGTGAAAAAGCTTTCACTTTAAGGGTACTCATGTGCATAAGCTTTGGCATAAAATATTTTGTTTTGTAAGCAGAAGTTAAAATTACCCCAGTTTAAAGAAAATGCCATTATAGATTGAATTAATGTTTAATTCCAGCATTTGACTGAAGTAGCTGGCTGAAAGAATGCTAGCAGGAATAGACCACATATTTTAACAGCATACTGAAGGCACTGCAGTGCTTTTTAGATTGATCTGAAAGAGCAGATTGGAACATGATGTTTGGCTTCCCACTGAATTTCTGTCCAGGTAACTGTTCAGCAGACAGGCTGGGAACTGCAGAGGACAAGTCATGTGGCAAACCCATCAGGTTCAGTAGGTCACCCATGGCACAGACATTGGCCATGCTGGGACCAAGCCTGGAAGCTTGCAGCAGGGTATGTAGCAGTTCTTAGGGATCAATAAACCCCAAACCACACTGGTTTGACCCATGGCATACATCTCCTTTTAAGCTACACTTAAGCACAGACTCTTGAATTTCCACATACAACAGCAAGCACATTTAGGACGAGACAAGCCATGCCATAAAACTGTCTGGGCACTTCAGATCTTACATTGGAGGGGTTTGATTTGGGTCAATCTGAACCAACATAATTGTCATTTAAAGCATTTAAAGCTATTAATTTCATACCCACACCAACTGTACAAAGTGAGACTACAACTGTTTTAAGGTCTTATTTTACTGCTGGAAAATCCTAGCTTCTAAATAAAAAGGCTGAAACTTGTTACTCCCTTTTCTATTTTGTTGTCTCTTCATCAGGAAGATAACAGAAATCTAACAAATACAAAAAATATCATCCCTGATCATTTTCTTCAGTTTGCATTATTAAAAGCAAAAAATCCAATGTTAGTTTATTGCCCTCAACCTAATCTAAACTTACAAGCTAGGGTCTGGAGAGAACAGGCTGCTTAATTTGTTTTCCTTCCTTCCTTCCTAGTTTAGAATATTTAACGTATAGCTATATTTTTAAAAGTGCTATTTTCTTTGTTCCAGAGAGGCTATAAAACAACATTACACAGTGACAATCAATCTGAACTTTAGCACTGGAACTCTGCTGTTTCAGCTCTTTTCTGCCTGTGTCATTAGTGGAAAAATAACTCCCCAAGGCTAACTTACACTTCAAAGATTTATTTATTTTTTAAAGTGCTTAAAACAAATATTTTCCAAGGTAATCAACAAACCTGAATTTCTTTTGCTTACACTTTTCTGTTGTTCCTAGATTGTTCAGTGGTTGTGGTGTTTTTGTTTGTTGGTGTTTTTTTACCTCCACCACATATAGGCTGACAATCCATGAGCTAAAAATCATCCAGTTCATGGAAACAGGCATGTTTGACTTTTCTATATCAATCTGCATCCACTGTGTTAAGTTAGAGCTCTTCAATTTTTTATGCTACTTAGTTTAGGAAAACACTGAGTCAATCAGAGTACTGCCATAAGCCTGTCCACATAATCTCACTTCATCTTGTACATCAACACATGGTAAGAGCAAAAGTTGTTCTTCACAAATCAAGAGAATGTAACACTAAAGAATGTAATTCAGCTTGCATTCGCATAGCTAAATATAAGTTTATTCTGATAACAAACATAGCATGGTACTGAACCCACATCAGAAAGCACTGATGAGAGGTAGAATATATGAGGCTACTAGTCCAAGGGATTTGGTCCTGAGAGTCAGGGAGGTCCACTGTGTCTTCTCTTAACCTATCAACCAAGTAACTCCACTGTTTACAGGAAGAAGCTTCAGGTACTTGCCAGAAGTTCTGTAACAGCCTTCCCCAATCCCCCTGACCTTACTGAGCCTGCCTTACTGAATGCAGCCCTAGATGGATACAGATGCACAGCCAGTCACTGCTCTCTCATGTTCCCCAATTTCCTTTAGACATGGGTATATGTCACCACACCAACTCAGGCCTCTTTGTTAGGTATGTCTCTGAGCCTGTTGACCTCTAATATTAAAAGTCACAATCATAACATCAGGAAAGAAGCTAATTCATCCCTTAAAGAAGATTGCCAGAACCCAGCAGCTACAAAAAAACCTCTCCCCTTTGCTGGGGAAGATCCAGCACATTTCACTTGCAACTTCAAAGTAACATCAGAATTTCTTCTCATTTTATCACATCAAGTCAGAACTAGTTTTTGTCAAGCTAGGGCAAAAGTGTAATCAGGCCAGTATGTGTCAAGTTATGTAAAGAAAAAGTGAGTACTAAATCAAATACAATGGGAAGCTGGCCTTCAAGGTTTTCTTTTTATTGGAAGCACGTCCCTTTGGAGTTGTCTGTGGATGTGAACTCCCTATGAATAAAGCTGAAATTATTACAACTGACATTTCTAATGACTGGTGATGCAGCTCCTAAATAGCCACGGTTTTTCTTATATATCTAGGCCTTCATTTTTAAACACAGACACAACTCATGTGCTTAACTTTAGCATGGGAATTTAGGCCCCAATCCAAACCCTGAAGTCAACATAAATTTAAAAGAGTAAGATGCCACTTGCTTCCAGTGTAAATTTTGAGCAGACCATGACTGTGCCTGTTTTTATGTATTGGCAAGTAGGCACTAACAGCCATCAAAGAATTATCTGTATCTGCACATCCTCTGTGCACCCGTACACACACACACAAACAATTGCAACAAGCAAACTTGACTTAAGATGTGGTCCAGTAACTTAAAACTAAGAAAGTGGCAAGCACTACTGGAATTCAAAATAAAATCATTTATCTTGACATTTTCTTAGGTGTTTAAGAAACATTTAGATGTGGTACTTAAAACATGGTTTAGTGGTATGTTAGCGAGAGGGAGATGGTTGCACTTGATGATCTTAAAGGTCTCGTCCAACCTTTTTGAGTCTGTAAAAATGTTATTATATATGTTTGTGCAAATGAAAAGGTAGCATTATGTCACTCCTGAAGTGATTTCCAAACTCCTCCTTTGATTTAAATTAACTTTGCACACTCTCATAGTTTCTCAAACATTCATTCACCAAGGTATGATTCTACCCTATTAAACAGAAACAACACCTTCTTACCTCACAAATCTATGCTGTTAGCTCACAAAATTGGCAAAAATGTGTTTAAATGATTATTTTACTTCTATAAAAGTGTTGAGCCAACACAGCTGAAACAAATTCTATTGTATCTTCTGGATCATTATAAGTAACAGCTCCATGCAAGAGCTGGGAGTTCAGTGAGCGTTTTGGAGACAAATGGAAGTGGTTGCACAGCTGCAACACAAGACTTACCTAACACAAGCTTTGTCATCACTGATGATGCATAAAATGGAAATTACCCACCACAATTTAAATTACTGTATTCTTGGCAGTTTTGAAATAAACCTCTTTTCATAGTCTCTAATCTGGGTGTACACATTCTGAAAATTGCTCAAGCAAAAACCATGAATTTCACAATGAAAAGTATACAAACTCTCTTACAGGAGTTGATGTTCCATTTAAAGAAAAAAACATTTATCTCTTGGGTTAGAGAGAAATTTCCCTTCAACTGAACCTTAAAAGTACATTATTTTGAATAAAAAGAAAATAGTCTTTACAATATATTATGTCCCACATGTTTCTTGTCAGACCAGACCTATCACAAGAGCACATAATTGTTTGCTGTAGCCAGAAATTAAAGCCTAACAAAAAGGTAACATGTGGAAGAAAGTATTCCACATTAAGGTTTAAATTTGCTTTGCTCTTGAAAAAGGTGTAATCCATTCTCCAGTAATAAATTCAAGATGTCTGCATTTCAAATGCAAAGATCTCAGCACAGCAAGGTGCTGCCAGCTTTCATTTATGTTACTGGGAGGCAAAAGGCTCACTACCTCATACAGTGCTCGATTTCTTACAGAAAGTTATTAGTTTGATCATTGAAAGCAGAATTGGGTATCAAAAGAAAATTACAGACAGGTGGGATTTCAGTTTAATAGGCTCTTCCCATGCACTCCTGTAACAAATTTCTGGGGAAATACAGTGGCAACATTTCTGTAAAAGAAACAATACAAGACTGGAGGTGAGAACACCAGAGCTTTAGCTTTTCTAGACTATTAGAATATCTAGGTATGGAAACCATAGGCTGAGTTTTCCTTGCTGCTTTCTATCTTCTATTATCTCCTGTACAGAGAGGTAGTTCAAAGTTCAAGGATTGTAGTAGATATTTATCAATTTTTGCCTTAGGTGGTACAGCATCCCTGTTGCAAAACTACTCTCAAAACCTATGACATTACTGAGCATTTTAACACTAGTGTACTTTCACTATTACTTTCTTTTCTTTGCCATTTATGAATCCACTTTTTATTTACAGTAATGCTTATTTTCTCTCTCAACACTGTCTCCTTTTTTTGCTCTGATTAATTCCAAGACTCTGCTTTCATTTGTTCAGTTATAGAAATTCTTCACTAACCATTCTTCACCTTAATTGATTTACAGTAATGTCAAAGTTTTATTCAAAGAACTAGCTCATTTCAATAATTAATTCTACTGATTTATCAAAGTTTTGTGTTAAAAAAATTCTCCTGTTACTGAGTTTTGC
Organism: Bucco capensis; assembly: GCA_013396975.1. Classification (NCBI taxonomy): domain Eukaryota; kingdom Metazoa; phylum Chordata; class Aves; order Piciformes; family Bucconidae; genus Bucco; species Bucco capensis. The sequence goes on from VWZO01014396.1 coordinate 344,343, forward strand.
TTTTGTTTAATCTGAATCACTACCAATAACTCGATTCAAAGGCTGCTCTGAACCTCCAAATTCTCATACAACTGCTTCTTAGTAACTCCTCCACTAAGAGAGCCCCTTTATAATGCATACCATTCTAACAGGATGGCTTTTTGCCTCCAGGAGCACAAACATCATCTGTAGAGTGAGCTACACCCGAAGCTAAAGAGTCTATAGAGTAGTGCTATGTACCTACTAACTTAAATAACTCCAGCTCCAATTACTGTTCCTCTACCAGCAAAAAAGACCAGAAACTCATCCCTACTGAATTTCAGTTTACTATCATTTGGAAGACTTTCTCAATCAGCTCCACCTCCTCATTAGGTGTTAGTAATCAAAAAGAGACTTCACATGTCTGGTCTGCCAGAGCAGCACTCATCACAAGAAAGGTAAGAAACCTTCCCTACTGGGAAAGGAATTTTATTTATTGCTTTACATCTCTCTTAGGATACAGGAGATCCAAACTCAATTCCCTGTCCTAGTGATCTGTAACAGAGTGGGCCTGAAGGATAATCATGCAAGAATACAGCTCCACTTAGTGTTGGGTAGTCATTCACTAGCAAAACTAGAACAGAGGTGAAAAGTCTGGGTTTGTATTTAAGCCCAGTTCTGTTTTGTTTGGTGCAAGACCACAGGAGGTTTAGTATTAACACGAGGAGGAACTTCTTTACAGTAAGGGTGATGGAGCACTGGCCCAGGCTGCCCAGGAGCCTGTGGAGTCTCCTTGTCTGGAGCCATTGCAGAGCTGCCTGGACACATTGCTGTGTGAGCTGGTCTAGGTGCTCCTGCTCTGGCAGGGGGGTTGCACTAGATGAGCTTTCTAGGGCCCTTCCAACCCCTGACATCCTGGGATACTGTGAAGACCTGAGATAAAAAAAAACAACAACACCAAAAAACCCCCACCAAACTGGACTTACTAAAGGTAAAGATGTGTATCTCCAAAACATTAATGAACTTTTCCAGAGTTTCTATTTCAATCCCTCTCTGCACTTTTCTGAATAGACTTTCTTTGAATCTGTAATTTTGTTATCTCCAGGAGAATGGAAAAGCTATAAAGTATTTAATTTAAGAATTTAATTTCAACCAGATAGATGAACAGGAGTGCACTTTAAATTATAAACAGGAAAATTGAATGATAAGAAATATGCTTTCATTACTTTCTAAGTACAGTAATAACGCTTGCTACCTTGGGCCAGAAGATTATTGGCAACCAAAGTTTCAATCATCAAAACAGAAAGATTTTGTGTGTCGGGGAGATAGTTGTTTCTCTACTACAATACATTTCTTGGTATTTGGAGCTTTGGCTAATAAACATTTAATAATGATTATATTAAAAGTTATTGTCCTTGGGGCTTGCTTTTGCTGTGTACCATATAAAACAGGTGTTGTATTATTTTGCCGGCACTGGGACTTTCCGGTTTGCACTGAGCTTAGAATTATTAGTTTATAGACTCCAGTAGCTATCTTTGTTATTGCTTTGTCAAGTTCTAATTAGAATTTGGGGAATCTAAAGAAGTAATATGCTTTCTGAATAGCACTACATCTTTTAGATGCATGATTACTGTGCACATTCTTTCACTTGTTTTATTAAGCAGAGAAGAGCAAAGAAATGTTTGACTAATCTTGTGCATTTGATCTTTGTGTGTGGGGAAAATTTATTAACAGTAATGTGTTAGAGCAGAGATGGTGCTAATGAAAGAGTTGGAGCAGAATCTGGTGTTTAAACATTTAGACTATGATTCCAGTACCTTAAGTTGGAAGGAATTTCTCAGGTCACCTAGCCCAGGATGCCTTCACAAGCACACGTTACACAACAACCTAAATGGTGCTCCAAGTTTCCTCTTGAACACCTCCTGAGGCTCCCACGATTTACAAGGCAATAGAGTGCCTGTCCTCAAAGCTAGCAATCTTAAGTAATATTACTTTAAATTTTTTCCTTTGTTTTCATACTCATTTCTGCTCTAACACACAGAGTAAAGAGTTTAATTTCAGTTGTATAATAAGCACATGACCAGAGCACTCACTACCTGCTAGCCAAACCTCTCTGGTATCTTAATCTTTCCTAGACATTGCTCCACAGATTTTTCCATATATAAACTGTTTATAAATACTTAGTGATTATGGGGAAAAAAAAATAAAGGACTGGCTTCTCTCTCTCCCCTCAGTAATGAATTGAGAACACAAGAGGACTGCAGGTTTTCCACAAGACTGATACAGTCTCCATTAAGCTATCACACAGTCTGCTACATGAAAGCAGGATGAGGGATGGGAGATGGAGCATCTTGGGCAAGAAGGGAAGTTGTTGAAATGCCCCTATCTAACAACTGGCTGACAAAAGCAGCATGTAGTTAGAAGTGTGTAAATAATTGATTTTTCAATTTAACTACTGGCTTGAAAAATCAAAGACAGAAACCGAGACCAACTGACCCAGAATAGAAACGTTTTGGGGGGAATCTCCTCCCCCATTCTGCCTTCAAATGCACTGACTGTGACATGCTATTGAGTTCCTCTTTTGTTCTTTTTTGAACAGTTAAGATTGATCTAGGTAGTAGAAGGATTTCAGCTGATGAATCAGAGAAATGACCATCTCAGAAGGCCTCTGGCTACCTTTGAGAGGTATAAGAAGCCTGAGTTCAAGCACATCTTATGAATTAGAAAATTATTACAGGTCAATTCCCTAGAAACTGGCTTAAGAAACCAGAAATGCTTCAGTTCAGAATGATCAAATAGAATTATTTTGACATTTCAAAACTTTCTTTTATTTCCCCAAACTAATTCTCATATTCGGTGTAGTCTTAGTTCAAAATCCATACAAATACATTTTCTGCCTAGATAAATCACTGGTTTTTGATTTGTGGGGTTTTTTTTCCCCTAGGATGGGGTTTATTTTGTGACTTCTCCCCCTGAGCTCAGTATATAATTAGAATAAGATCATCTTTTTCTCTTTAATGGCCAACAGTGGACTGGATAGTCAACCAACTGGAGAAAAGTCTCTTGTCTGTTTTAGGCAATCCCTATGGAATGATCATCACAGATATCATTAGCAGGACAAAATGCCATGTCATTTTACCTCTCACTGGCTGATCTTTGACAGCTTTAGGTAGCTTATGCCAAGACCTAACAGCAAGCATGTTCACTTTACTCTTGAAAACAGAAAAGCTGGATTTCTGAGTATTAACTACATGTAACAGTGATTAGACTCCTTGCTTCCACCAGTTAGTCACATCAGCTAGGTCTATGTCATTTCAGTGTTCCCTAGTTCAACTGTGTGCATCTGTTTAAGTATCCAGTGGCTTAACTAGAGCCCTTAGGGGTTATATTTGTTAACAACTTACTTTAAGTTTAGTGCTTCATCTACTATGGTGTACTGGTGATGTCTTTTGGACTTAAAGGTAATTATGGGGCAGGCCTGCCAAAGGGGCAAGAGAACACATGCAGTAAGGTGGAGTTAGAAGTTTCATGTCCTTCAAAACTCTCAACCAGCTAAATAAATCTTTCACAGATCTCAGTAGTGGGTATTAGGGAAGTGTTTCTTAAAATGCACACCAAATATTCCTCTTGGACAGCTGCTGTTATGCATATTCAGACATTTAAGGAAGAAGGAGTTCACCTTATATTCATTAGAGGGTTAATTAGGTTCTCAGTAAGCACTTCTCTAATTCCTCCTCCATGTATAACATTTATACTAGATCATTGGGGGATAGTTGGCAGCTGTAAACATGAATCATGACAGCTACAAGTAATATTGGCAGTATAGTGATTTACAGTTAAGGTCATTTAAAGACAATGTCTACTCTTCATTATTGAGTCACATGCAGTGCATGTGGCTTAAGGAAGACACTTAACAAGGAAGATCAGAGTATGCTTCTAACTACAGTTCTTCTATTTTGGGAACGTCCCACTTTGTTCAACATTTTCATTAAAGAAATTTGACCCTTCTGGAGTTTTTGTAATAAAAAGCAGGAAAGAACTATTGCACAATCACTATCATTTGAAAGTTATACTTTTGAGGAGCTTTCTGCAATGAGTGTTCTGGTAGATCTAGAAAGCATCAGATTGATTGGTCATGTATATTTGAATTTATCACCCTGTACCTATGAAAATTTGTCTTAAACCAGCACTTTCCAGAACACTTCTCTCCCTCTGCTGTGATAAAGTAGCTTTCCCAGATCAGTACCATTGTCCTATCGATTCCTTCCCAGGGACAACAGTAAGAAAACAGCATCATCATTATAAGTAACTGATGATAATAACAGAAACAACACTAAAAAAGGGGAATTAAATATGATGCTCATACAGATCCTACAACCACTCTTCATTTTTTACTTTCAAATGAGATTAAAGAGGAAGTGTGCTATATATCTGAAGCAGTTTGCAGCTATTCTACTAGTACCTAGTGTTATTCCTTTACCTTAGACACATGTAGGGTAGGATCCAGTTGCTCTTTATTTTGCCCTGATAATGCAAATTCTTATGGATCCAAGTAAATTCATGTCCATTGTAAACTTAGTCACATACATAACTGTTCACAGGATCATGCCTTAGCATATAAATTAGCATCTAATATTGTTTGCCCTTAGCCATAGCACAATATGCCATTTGTGTGGTTTTGTTTTGCTCTTTTACTGTGTCAGATTCCCCACGTAGTGGAGTTGCATCAACACAAGAGGGAGAAAAATATCAGCTACTTTTCCATGGAGGTGTTAAGATACCTTATTTCCAGAATATTACTTTTATTAAAAGTAAGAAGCATTGTTATACAAGTTATTTAAATGCAATGGATACTTACTCAAAATATTACTTAAATTCATTGTAGTTTTTAAATGAATGTCTGATAAAAAGAATGCAATCACAGTGCAACCAGGAGGAAAACTGAAGACCCTATTGAACTGATAGAAGCACAGAGCTGTTAGATAACAAGATGTGTTAAATTACATGTTTCTGTGCACCAGACAACGTTTTGTAAAACAGCCAAGTCCTTTTATTTAAATTGAATGCTAAAAGACTAAAAGATACTGCTGTAGTGCAATGGGTTATCACCTCATCTCCTTCCTACACAGGGTGCCAAATATGTTATTGAAGTTGGTTGTGCCTTAAGAATAAAACACAGAATTTTTCATACTAAGTTCTTCTCTCCTGCAGAATAAGCATTGTAACAGACTCATTCTTTGGTGCCTGGCACAAGGATTTCCCTTCCAGCCTCCAAATCCCTGAGGAACTCAAGAGAAAACCAAAGTTGGTAGTACCTACAACAGAAACTGCTTCAGCTGAAAGGAGTTTGACTTTCATAAGGCTAAACAGGCAACTAAACTAGGAACAGTAAGTACTGAATAGCCTAAAAGTCATATTTATTGTTGTACTCCCAGAAAGGGATCAACCTATTATATGCCATGAATACAGCTTAGCCTTCCAAAGAGACAGTAGTCTTAATGTAGCCTCTTCAAAGCAGTGGAGCTGAAAAAGAGCTCTAAAACAACCCTGCAAGTAATCTCTGTGCAGAGTAAAAAACTATAATTAAAGTATGGATTCTTATAGCTAACTTTGCCCTGATGGAAAGCAATAAGGAGAAAAAGGCAGAGAACTGTAGAAATCTCATTGTGTCCATGGAAAACACTAAAACTGTAAAGGTAGATTAATTTCCAGAAGCTTTGGTGTACTTTCTACCCTAGCCTAGCATTTATACATCAATACACATACAACTTCAACAGACAGACTGTCCAAAAAGTGCTGATAGGACACTAGACAGCTGAACCCATCTTCCGTCCAAAATAAAGGCAGGAAGGAGAGAAAAGATGTAGTAAGTGAACTTGGTGTCTGGCCAGCACACCAAACTACTCAAGGTGAATGTTAAAAGTGTTTCCAGAACAAAAAACTTCCTGTTGATTAAGAAATAAAACCTGAAGATCATACTGGTCAGAAGAGAAAAATATGAAAGGAATTCCATTGCTTACATTGGCAGCAAGTAAGACTTTTTTTTCCCCCCTAAAATAGTTTTATCTCATTTAAAGCAACACATTCCTTGACACATTTCAAAACAAATACATTCAAGAAAGTTTAGAGGAGAAGCAAAAAAAGCTGAAGGATGTGAGGAAAAGTGCCTCCAGGACAGATGAAGAAAGATCAAGAGAACAAAGAGTGTTCATTTTAGCAAAGAAAAAAGTGAGATGTAACTGCCTACAGATATGTGAAAAGATAATATAAAGAAGGAAAGGATCAATTATTCTCATTAGCTACAGGCAACACAAGAGGATGTAGTGGGCTTAGCTGCAGGGAAGGTATTTTAAGTTAAATATTTGGGGAAAAAAATAATAGGTCTAAGAACTGATAAGCAGGGTAGCAAAGGGTTATTGAAATGCTGTGGTTTAGGCTTAACTTGATACTCATCTATGACACTTGTGTGCAAATAATTAAATGTTTAGAAATGAATGATGGACCAAGATGTCTCACTAAGTGTGCCTTTCATACAACATGAATTTACTTCATTGTTTGCCCTATCAATAGTTGATTTAAGAGGGAAGATGGAAGTTAAAGTGGAGGTTAGTATCCAGTAAATATTGGGGAAATAAACAATGACAGTAAAAGAATTAATATGGATATTTCAACATTTGTTCAACTGAAAAGGTCTTTTCTTCTTAATCTGCAACACATCAGATTTATAAAATAGAGAGGTCCACTACCCACAAGACACCCACAAAAGTACTTAATGAAAACCAGGCTCCTTATGGTATGCACCTAACACAGCAAATGATCAGACAATTGAAGGTTCCCTTGTTGGTAAGGTTTGCAGCTTCTCTCAGTGGCACAGGTTAAATTGTTTGCTCAGGAGTTAGTTTTTGTTGTGTGTTGTATGTGTGTAGTCTGTGGGTTGTTTGGTGTTAGGGGGGTAATTCTGGCTGATTTTGGTTGGTTTGGGTAAGGTTTTTTGGTTTGGTTTGATTTTTACAAATGCTCCAAGTAAACTAGAAAGAGTGAAGACTCTACTGATACTGACTTGCTCTTTCAAGTAGTTACTCAGAAATTTACTTTTATTTCAGTGGCTACATGAACCATGTATGAAATAGTTATATTTGACTGCATTAGAAGCCATCTACCAGCTGCCATAAATGGCTAACTGCTTATATATATTCTCCAGCATTTCTCTAGTTATAAGGCAGGAAGAATTATCTATATATGTAGCTCTGTTTTCAGCCAGGGAACACAAAAAATCCTAAATTGTAAAGGCAACACAAAACCCATATAAACATACATGACATGAGGCAGGGTAAACAGCTCATGGCTCTCCTACGTGTTTAACATACACAGGTACTCATATTTGCTGGAAACATCTTTGAAAAACCTATAAGAATGTTCAGCTGTTGTTAGTAAAACTTGAAGCCTTAATATAGACCTTAAGCTGTTTTCAATAACATGCCAATTATGCTTCTTCCCCAAGAAACTGGATGATGCAGTGCTGCATGTCAGGGAGAGTGCCAGCAGGCAAATTGTAATAGGGATCCAAAAAGTTTGCTAAATTAACCTTACCAGTGGTGAGAGATTAAGTTCTTTTCCTGAGTCTGCAATAAGGAAGGCAAATGAGGATTGCTATTCTAAAAAGCAGCAAGAATAGTATTGTGAAAACCACGAACACTCCAGTAAATATAAGTACAGCTGAAAAGGGCAACTTACTAGTAGGATTTTATCACACTTTAATGGTAAGGAAAAAGTCTTGATGCCAAGACATCTGTTCTACTATGTTCCTTGTTTGGTTTTTTTCCCCTTCAATCTCATTTTGAAGTCATAAGGACTACTACTGTAGTCATATATGCAAAGAAAGGAACATAGCTTTAATTAGATACTCATTTTCCATTCAAGGTGTCTCAGCAAAGAATGCAAATGCAATTATTTGTGTTTCCAGGCAGTATCACTCCTTGCATGTAGGTTGGATTTTAAGACATTTGTAAATTGTTACATGTGTATGTAAGCACATTTAAAGAAATACTTCAATGCAATAGACTTGCCACTCAGAACAGCAACAAAGCAATCAAAATAATGTTAGTTGGATATGAATGACCAACTATTTCACAGACTTTCCCCCTCTTTTTGCTTTGCTCCCTTTGGCTTGCTACTGCTATTGCACTTTCTTCATATAAGGTGGCTGGATGATGAAGTAGTGAATTCACATTGCACCTTCCCATCCCTTTGCACTTATGCTTCCTTCTCAGCACTTGCTTATCTCCACAACATTCCTCAAACAAGCTTCTCCTTTGTTAAAGCTCTGGAGTTGATTTAGGCAACCAAAAACAGAAAACTGGCTGTGTGAAACAACAAATATCTCTAAAGGTGACAGGTCTCTAGCATCTTCATCTATGTTGAAAAGAACCTAAGAAAAGGCTGTTTGTGCCCTGGTGAGAATAGTAGTTATGGTCATCAGAGCACAATGTAGATTCTGTGCCATTATTAAAGATGAGTTCACATGCTGCTTGTCCCTCTGCCACCAATCCCCACTAAGGGGATTGAGCCCCTCTGCCAAGACACTAGTTCAGGATTTTATCACAGATTTATTCACCAGTTCCACATTTAGATACACAACCTCCAAACTGTTAAACTTGTCAGTAAGGAAACTGCTCTTTCAAAGTACAGAAAGTTTTCACCCAGAGAAAGTTAAGGGGCTGACTGCATTTGTCTTTTCTGAGCTGCCAGGGATACTCCCCCTGATAAATATGTTGTTTACAGATAATTAGTCATCTGAAAGATGCTTTCCAAGTAACCGATAAACCTGTACTGTAATCACCCAATAACAGTTTGTTATGCCTACAGTGAGCACATATAGATGAAGCCAGGAATATGGTAAGCCAAAAATAAAGGTATACTGTATCCTTATAATGCATAATAAAAGTTTGGAAGAATTCATTTGTAATTAATTACTGCAGTAAAGAAACTATAGTACGTGAGAAAGAGAGTAGGTGGAATGTAAAGGTCTTATTAGTAGTGTGTTTTTATATACCACAATCAAGAAATAAAACCAAAACACACACATATTCCAAACATGAATCAGAACTAAGTTTAACACCTGCTCCAAAGAAATGCATTTCCTACATGCTTGCATTATGGAAACACACACAAAGTGTGGGGTGGTGGGGGCTGGAAGTTTTCCCATACACAGACTGATGATGCTACACACATCCACATCCAGGAAGATAAGTTTACTAAGTATAATAGCAGCACTGAGATTTATATTCAGTTTCACTACAGCTACATCTGGACATCAGCTTTTCTATGAAGTTGCTTCTAAATCACAAGCTAGAATAAAAGAAGTGGCAGCTTCTGCTAGATGCAGTGGTGGTTGTTACATCACCAGCACCAAGCCATCAGACTGCCTGACACTATTCATAACAAGGGTAGTCTGTGCTGAGAGGCCCTAGAGTGAATCTGAGGATTGTGTCAGGCCTGGATTAACCAACACTGACAACTGCATGCAGAAAGCTACTAAAATGTCTGCTTATACCTGGCTCAACAACAGCCAGATTCTCATTGCTCAGGCAGCAGCATTAGTTTCTGTAAATAATTAAACCTGTTAAAATTATTCTTTATTAACATTAAGAGATATACTGAGTATAACATTCTGAAACTGCATAGTTTAATACTTTGCCTTCAAAATGGCTGAATAAACAAAGATGCTACTCTTATCCACAAAACAACAACTCATCCTAGATTTCCCACACAAATGTCATTCTTCATTTAAACTAATAAATTATTATGAGGAAATACTATTACTCTTCTGAATAACAATGAATGGGCATATTATGCTTCAGGGTAGACTATGTTTTTCTTCTTGATAAATATGCAGCATTAGCAGCTACAAAGTATTTGGATGTTTTATTGGTTTTGAAAGCTAAGGATTGAATGCAGTCACAAAAGGACAGAGAAACCTGCTGGAAACCTTTCAAAGAGCAAAGGTAGTGTCAGATGCCTCTATCCATCATAGAACTGATGAGGATGGCATTGTAGCCACTGACCCAGTTGCTAAATGAGTCCTTAGAGTAAAATGTATTTATAATCAGTTAGAATCCAAATTCTATAAGGGGAATTAATTGTCTTTGGTAAGAAAGGATTGATGTTTTGGCTCCATTTGCTGCAGCCTGCTCTCTTTTAATGAGGCTCTCTTTTTTTGTATGCATGTTTGTGATGATTTTTCATCCTGGGACAGTATTTTTTGAAAATGCACAAACATTAGCAGCCCACAAAACAATACATCACCTGCAGAACAAGACTAGTTGAACTGCTTCCATCTGATAGCAGAAGAGACTCAGTAGCTCTCTTAAATGTCTAAACACCTTAAGAACATCTCTCCTTTCTTGACCTGCCTTTTTGCCCATTTCAGAAGTGCCTGAGCACCAGTGCTTTAGTGACTGGTCAAAGCTAATTCAGAAGCCTGACTATACCTGAGGTTACTGCTAAGCTGTGGGCAGTGTTCCCCACAGCAAGGCTGCAGTTCTTACCCCAGGAGGTGGCTGGAGCCCACTGCAGCTCTCACCAACCTGTCTGCCAAGATTTTCATTCCTTGTGCCCAGGTCTTTCCTCAGTATGGATCTGGGAAGCAGCTGGGCTACGTGTCTGGAGAGCCCCAAGTACTGACCCTTGAAGTGTACAGCACACTGCTGTGCTCAGGTTGTGAGCCTGGAGCAGGGTGAATTTCTACCCTCAGCCCAGTTATTAGACTGTGAAAGAAGCTTGGTGTGCTGGGCCCTGACTTCTGGAATAGTTCTGATTTTTATCCAGCAGCTATCTAATAACATGCATAACCAGTTCTGGAAAAAAACAAACTACTCCTCAAAGCAAAACCTGCAGTTTCTATCCAAGATCCTCTCTTTGCTAGGCTAGGAAGTCACCTTTTGCCTGATGCTTCTCTTGGCCTCACAAGTTCTGCATCCCTGGCTGAAGATTAGCAGTTTCTATGGAAGTACTCACTGCTTAGCAGTTGGCAAGATCCCTCAGAACAGCTGAAAGTCTCACCTGTAAACATCTTGCCTGGAGGAATAAGCCTAGAGAGATGCAAAACTTCTTTAGAAGAATCCTTCCTACACAAAGTTTAAAGAATTACTCAATGCTATGGCAGCATATTCAGTCCTTAAGAGATTTCCAGTATTCCTGTGCCTGAAAGGGCATCTCCTGCACACAAATAGTGATTCCTATGTAAAAACCTCCCCATACAAGAAAAGGGAAGAACTGGCCTAAACTGTATCCAGGATGCTGTTTTTGGAAGCCAGTCAGCAGCATCCTGCAAATCAGTTTAAATGTTAGTGGTTGAACTCCTGAAAGGATATAGAATAGTTAATTTGCAGCTTCTCTACTTTCTTTGTAAAAGAAGCCCACAACTAATCTCTACTGTGAGGCTTAAAAGCAGTTTATCTCCCACCCACATACCATTGCTTTGCTAGCACTTGGTCACACCCTTCACAAAGGTGCTTTGCATTTGATTCATGTGAAATCCAAATTGTTGGCTTTGTTCATATCAGCTGCCTGGAGAAGTATGTGAAGTGTTGCATTTATAAAACGAAATATAGGCATACATTTTAAGTAGCTAATGAGAAAAGTACACCAAAAGTACTTTCTTCTACAGTATTCTATAGGCACCAAGTGGATTAAGTTTTGATGTTCTACCACACTTGATTTACTAAAGTAGTAACTAATAATTAAATTCTGGCTGGTCCTTCCTGTCATTTCAAGTACATATACCAAAAAAGTGATCCAGTTATGCTGAGAACATAACTAGCTTGATTTATTCCTCTTTTAGGGAGTTACATATCACCCCAGTGTTTTATTTAGAGTATAATGAAAAAACAGCAACCACAATGCACTTTGATATGTTAAGTAACATAGTCTTTTATATTTAGGCACTATATACTGATAAATATATTTTACATGAACACATACACATTACACAGCATAGCATATAATATCCCATTTAATATATACTGCAATCTATAGAGCAGATCAAAAAAGCAAGGAAGGATCTCTCACAAAGATTCAGGTCTGGTTTTACTGCTTATTTTCAGTTTTTGATTTAATCCTCTGGCTCATTAACAGGCTATATTCTTCCTGTAGAAGCCAGGTACCAGCCACATGCTGTTCAACCCTCAGCACACTGAAAATGGAATTGAAAACCTGGTAATGTCACAGTGATCTTCAGTGGCATCTGACCCAGAATCCCTTGGAAGCCTTTTGTTTCAACATCTTATGTGACAAAAGATCACCACATAGTGCCACTGATACCATCTACTAGCAACTCGATTCTAAGTCTGACTGCTAAGAAGTGCCAGTGGCAGAAAACTAGCACACTGCAGGTGGATGTGCTACCTTTCATACTCAGCTTCCACACAAGTGGCCAATGTTTAGCAACTGAATCTTTTTGTCAGTGTACTGTATCCAAAATGTAAAAGAACAAAATCATTACACATCATCAAGCCCAACTACAAAACAGATTCTCACTGTCAAACCAACAAACCCAAGAGGCAACTCTGGCAATTTGGAAGAGGATACAATTTTCTCTAGTTTACCCAAGTGTACATTTGTTTGCTTTTTATATAATGCACCCCAAAGAAAAACATGATACTGGCCCCCTGAGTACTCTATCAGGTAGGTTTACACAGGTCTAAAAGTATAAGGCTCTGCACTTGGACTCTGTTTTTCTGCACCTTTGTATGCNGGGAAGCAGCTGGGCTACGTGTCTGGAGAGCCCCAAGTACTGACCCTTGAAGTGTACAGCACACTGCTGTGCTCAGGTTGTGAGCCTGGAGCAGGGTGAATTTCTACCCTCAGCCCAGTTATTAGACTGTGAAAGAAGCTTGGTGTGCTGGGCCCTGACTTCAGGAATAGTTCTGATTTTTATCCAGCAGCTATTTAATAACATGCATAACCAGGTTTTGCTTTGAGGAGTAGTTTGTTTTTTTCCAGAACTGCAGTTTCTATCCAAGATCCTCTCTTTGCTAGGCTAGGAAGTCACCTTTTGCCTGATGCTTCTCTTGGCCTCACAAGTTTTGCATCCCTGGCTGAAGATTAGCAGTTTCTATGGAAGTACTCACTGCTTAGCAGTTGGCAAGATCCCTCAGAACAGCTGAAAGTCTCACCTGTAAACATCTTGCCTGGAGGAATAAGCCTAGAGAGATGCAAAACTTCTTTAGAAGAATCCTTCCTACACAAAGTTTAAAGAATTACTCAATGCTATGGCAGCATATTCAGTCCTTAAGAGATTTCCAGTATTCCTGTGCCTGAAAGGGCATCTCCTGCACACAAATAGTGATTCCTATGTAAAAACCTCCCCATACAAGAAAAGGGAAGAACTGGCCTAAACTGTATCCAGGATGCTGTTTTTGGAAGCCAGTCAGCAGCATCCTGCAAATCAGTTTAAATGTTAGTGGTTGAACTCCTGAAAGGATATAGAATAGTTAATTTGCAGCTTCTCTACTTTCTTTGTAAAAGAAGCCCACAACTAATCTCTACTGTGAGGCTTAAAAGCAGTTTATCTCCCACCCACATACCATTGCTTTGCTAGCACTTGGTCACACCCTTCACAAAGGTGCTTTGCATTTGATTCATGTGAAATCCAAATTGTTGGCTTTGTTCATATCAGCTGCCTGGAGAAGTATGTGAAGTGTTGCATTTATAAAATGAAATATAGGCATACATTTTAAGTAGCTAATGAGAAAAGTACACCAAAAGTACTTTCTTCTACAGTATTCTATAGGCACCAAGTGGATTAAGTTTTGATGTTCTACCACACTTGATTTACTAAAGTAGTAACTAATAATTAAATTCTGGCTGGTCCTTCCTGTCATTTCAAGTACATATACCAAAAAAGTGATCCAGTTATGCTGAGAACATAACTAGCTTGATTTATTCCTCTTTTAGGGAGTTACATATCACCCCAGTGTTTTATTTAGAGTATAATGAAAAAACAGCAACCATGATGCACTTTGATATGCTAAGTAACAGTCTTTTATATTTAGACACTATATACTGATAAATATATTTTACATGAGCACATACACATTACACAGCATAGCATATAATATAACATCTAATATATACTGCAATCTATAGAGTAGATCAAAAAAGCAAGGAAGGATCTCTCAGAAAGATTCCGGTCTGGTTTTACTGCTTATTTTCAGTTTTTGATTTAATCCTCTGGCTCATTAACAGGCTATATTCTTCCTGTAGAAGCCAGGTACCAGCCACATGCTGTTCAACCCTCAGCACACTGAACATGGAATTGAAAACCTGGTAATGTCACAGTGATCTTCAGTGGCATCTGACCCAGAATCCCTTGGAAGCCTTTTGTTTCAACATCTTATGTGACAAAAGATCACCACATAGTGCCACTGATACCATCTACTAGCAACTTGATTCTAAGTCTGACTGCTAAGAAGTGCCAGTGGCAGAAAACTAGCACACTGCAGGTGGATGTGCTACCTTTCATACTCAGCTTCCACACAAGTGGCCAATGTTTAGCAACTGAATCTTTTTTGTCAGTGTACTGTATCCAAAATGTAAAAGAACAAAATCATTACACATCATCAAGCCCAACTACAAAACAGATTCTCACTGTCAAACCAACAAACCCAAGAGGCAACTCTGGCAATTTGGAAGAGGATACAATTTTCTCTAGTTTACCCAAGTGTACATTTGTTTGCTTTTTATATAATGCACCCCAAAGAAAAACATGATACTGGCCCCCTGAGTACTCTATCAGGTAGGTTTACACAGGTCTAAAAGTATAAGGCTCTGCACTCGGACTCTGTTTTTCTGCACCTTTGTATGCCCAATGTGGGAAAGATTTGCACATGCAGAGTTAAGTGCTGTGGTGACTGGAAGTTGTTCAAGCATTACTAGATGTCTTTGTCTACTGAGAACAATCCTGCTCTGCTTGCCAAGGCTGCCCTTCTGGATACCAGAAGAGCATTCACAAACAATTCCTACAGCAGACTGCAGGTACACAGATATTGGATCCACTGGCAGGATGAAATTGGCAGCTTGCTTGCCACAGTAAACTACTCCAATACACCCAAATACACACAGAAAGCTACCTCTCTGGAAATGCTGGACTCTCTATGCTTGATCATGGACTGCAAATTAATACTAATGTTTCTGGATTCCTACCTAAACAAATCTGAAGCCCCTCTTAACAAGAGCAGGCACAATATTCCAAAAGGGAGGTGTTTGGATTGTACGTAAAAAAAGAAAACCAAGGAAGAGAGACTTTTGCCCATGCTCAGAACTACTACATAATAATAAAGACTTAGCAAGTAATACAGATTAGTTTCTATCATATATGTTAATCATGGAAAAAATACATAGTTGTGGTAGAAGAATAAAGGAAGAAAGAGCAACAACTTATATTTAATGATACAAAAAGGATATAACCTGCCTAAAAATAGGTTGATTGTAATAAGCTTCAAAAAACCCCAAACAAACGCTACTGTGATTCACTTGGAATTCAGAGAATCCTAACTACAATTTCTTACACAAAGTCACATTTCAATAAACCTCTGCATGATTCATGCTAGGCATTTTAGGGCACTGAGTAACTGGCATAAAGGTGAAAGAATTAAATTGAAGGAAAACCAAACCACACACAGAGCTCTACTTCTCCCTACCCCTAGGCAAATCGCAGAAATAAAACAAAACTCTTCCGTTTAGACTCCAAGCCTCCGATAGATCAGAAGTTACTGAACTTAACTTGGTCAGGTTCAATGCACAGGTCAGCTGACAGCCCTCCCTGGTACATTCAGGATAAAGAGACCCATTAAATCAGATGAAAGACAGTTCCAAGACTCAGTTCCAACACACATCATTTTGAGTACACATTGTTCCCTCAGTCTAATTGCCTGAAAACAGCAATAATGTGTTGAGACAGCCATGGCATGGCCATGCAGCCACCCCACCATTCTGAGCCACCTCCATAGGCTGCTGCAGCACAGACAAGGACCAGTACAATCAGTAATCAATCCTTCAGGGCGGCAGGGTTTTCTGGTGCACTGATGGAGAGTGTTAAAAGACTTTTTCTTGCACTAATGGCCTACCTCTGGGCACACATAAAATGAATTTTTTAACGGTGGGATGCTAGCATAAGTCAAGTTGTGTAATTTATTAAAGGGAAGTAATGAAATGGAGAGCTCTGAGGGGATGCAAGCTCACTCGGTACCTTGGGGAGTTTGGCAACTGAAAAGCTCACAGAAGTACATTTCTAAGGGAATTGGCTTTTACTTCCATAATCTGATGTGGTGGTTAATCACAGAATCATTAGGGTTGGAAGAGACCTCTAAGCTCATCAAGTCCAACCATCCCTGTCACTCCCATACCACTAACCCATGGCCCTAAGGAAAATATCTATGTGTTTCTTAAACCCCTCGAGGAATGGCGACTCTACCTCCTCCCTGGGCAGCCTGTGCAAACTTCTAACCACATAACCCAGACCAACCATGACTATTTGAAGAAAAATCTCATTTTATCCCTTTCACTAGGAAACAGTTTTACCCAATTATTCAAAACAATATGGAGTGTAATACCTCCACTAAGATTTATATATAGGTAGAGTCTATGTCTTTCATGTTCACTGCTACAGTTTTGCTTAATCCTTATTGACCTTTGTATCATTAGGAAATCTAAATGGAAGAAAAAAAGGGGCTTTTTGAAAGGTCTTTCAGTAACACGACTGAAAACAGAGGGTGCACAGAATAATGAAACTGAGCCCTAAATTCCACTGTTCCATTTCTATACATGTTGTATCTACAAGCCAAAGCCTGCACTCCCATCTCACTACTCACTGTTTCCCATTGAACTGACTGGTACTGGGATAATTTAGAAGCTTATTTTTAAGAAACTCATTTCAAAACCACATCTTTCTCTTGTACAGACTATTTAAATGCAAGTTCTGAGTACAATGATTTCACAGCCACAAGAGTCTAACAGAAGCTTTAGATGTTTCTAATACAAGAAGAAAAAAGGTTTAATATTGCATGGTTTTTCCATTTTTGCTTATTTAATAACAAATGCCAGTCAAATTGATATATTTGAGGGGGTCCTCAACAATCAAGCAATACAGAACAGAGACTTAAATGTGCAAGATTAGAAGTCCCTTATCTATTTTTAGTGTTCTGTATGCCTGGAGTTAATTGTTTGTTTACCTATTAGGTGATAGAGAAGTCATAGATTTTAAAATACCTCTCTCTTCCTACTCCTTTCTCCACTCCAGCTCCAATAAAACACGATTACCAAGAATCTTTGTGACAAGTCCATGAGCAAATTCAGACACTTGAGCACTATCTTAAAACCTGATTGGCATATGTTATGTAAATCTTGCTGCTCTCAACTGCAGTAGGGGGGAATAACCCATGGGTCTGATAATAGGAAATGGCATCTTCCAGCACTAGGTTGTCAGTCTGAGACTTTGAGTTACCAGTGACTCTAAGTTGTAACCATCTGCTGAAAATTGTGTTCCTTGGCAGTGTTCATCCAGCCTCAACTGAGCAAATGCTCCTGTAGCAGTCCTGCCCACAACAGTTGGCACTTAATATGCATGGGTTTTGTTAGCCCCAGCACAAAGGCTTGAAAGCTAGACTTTTCTACTCTCATTTGAAGGATTATTTTTCCCCTGTCAGGGTTTGGTTGTAATTCTAAATATGGCAAGTTATACTGTAGCTCCCTATGGATTATCTGCTCTCTGAATAAATCACAGAACTGCAATGAACAACCAGGGTTCTCAATCTGCTCGATATAAGAACCAAATTCATTCATGATATTCAAGGAAGGAGACTCAAATGGTTCATCCATCTCAAAAGTAAGGTTTCATACCATAATTTCAGTGCTGAAATTACAACTCATTTATCAAGCCCTGCGTAAGTTCAGAGAGTTCTCTCACCTGAATTTTAAGCATCAATAACTGAACTCTTGAGCAGTTCTATTTGTTAGCTCCTGAGATTTTGTTCATTCTGTACTTTTTTTAAATCCATTTAATCATTAAGAGGGTGCAAAGAAACTACCACATGCTCTGAGTTTTGAAGAAATACATATTTGTTTCCCAGTTAGGAGCAGGCAATTACTTAACCTCCAATATTAAAGATTTTTGGACTTACATGCTGAAAACTGAATTAACTCACTCGTGTTTACACTCAGTCTTTATTCAAATACTCTGTTCATGCTGATTTCTCCACCTCCTAGCAAGAGGTCACTTGCTGTAACTTCAATTAGACATCAGGGGTGGGCACAGAGGATTAAACCAATTGTTTGGTGGGCAGCTCTCCCAGGGTGTTAATTTGAAAGATATAGTATGCAATGAGAGGTCTATTCTAGCTCCTTCAAAAACGAAGCTTGAGAAAAAATGTCCATTGCATTTTTTTATTGGGTGAGGGCAAACCACTGTCTTTTTTATACCCAGGTTTTTGATGCATGGCCTAACACAGACTTCAGCAAAAAGATAGCAAATCCCAGAATTTATTATTGTCAATAGTCTGCATGACCTTTACTTTAACTGCATCTTGGCTGTCAGTAATAATCCAAGGCTGCACTTTCAATGATAGAATGAGAGATTTTGCATATTGAGTCTCCAGGTCTCCTTGAAAGTGTTCAGAAATCACAGTCATTTATTCCTATTGGCAGGGCAAGGTCCATTATGAAAGCTCATTCGTCTTTACTTGAAGATGAAGAGTGGAGAAACTCCATTTTTGCTCTGAATCAAGTACTAACTACTGTGGTTTTCTCAAATAAATCAGCAAGGAGGCTTCTAGGTCCAGGGTCTGAAATATTTTCTCATTGAGGGCACCTGTTCTCTAATGGTTCCCTTCACCTTTGCAATGTACAATTTTGCTAGTAGATAAAATAGCACTTTAAACATAGACCTGGGGGCTTTACATTCTAACCTTTCTTCATTTGTGGTTTGTTTTACCTGACAGGTTAGAGAGTTTGCAAGTTCAGGCAGAGTCCAGCAAGGACAGGATTGCAGGGGCAGTAATAATAAGTAATGGGCTTGCACTGGCCTCCTCTGCTCTGAGATGTTTTTAAAGCCAAAAAATAACTTCAACTAGGTAAGGCATAATATGTGTAGATGTGCAATAAAATATACACAACAGGTGTCTCAGGCTTGGTGAGGATCAGCCCTGGGTAGCTGACTGGATGACTGAAAACCAGGCTGGCAGTCAGAGAGATGTTCTTGGATGACATAACACACAAGTTAATATGTTTCTTCTAGGCACAGACCTATCAACAAGTATGTGTTCATTTGAAGGAGATACCATGGGACACAAAAAGAAGGAAGCAGAAGATTCTCCTGCAGTGTCTGTAAGAAAAACTGTCTTTCAATCTCACCTCTTCAATCACTCCCCAGGTTTTATATTTCTGCCATGACATAGGAGACCATTCCTGATCTCCCTGGGAGACCTCTTCATATCCACAAAAATTAGAGCAGGGGAAGGACATGATTCACCCTTAGAGACAACAGCAGCATCCTAAGAGTGCCTAGATCTAAGGCCCTGCAAAGGCAGATAGCTGTTCTCCTGCTTAGTGACTTTCTGAAGCCCACAGGGTTCTGCAGAAACTCAATCTGTAACACATGGAAAACTGTGAGAGTCAGGACTCAGCTTGAGTTAATTTTTCCACCAGGGTAAATAAAAAATATACCCCCAAATCTCTTCCTTTTAATCCCCATTTGATGGCAATGCTTCACATGAGAGATTCCAAAGGAAACAGCAGGCATGGGAAGCTCTAGTTGTTTGAGGCTTTCACAGTCTCTATAAATTGGCCTGTGATTAGGACAGCTGAATTACTTAAAACAACTCTTTTCCCCCTCCTTTCATGCCTTAATATTATTTTAAAGTATCTACTTTGCATCATAGGGTTTGGAATTATTACCACAATAGCAAAGAGCTGAAATCTTGCAGCCCTTACCTGTTTTGCTATCTAGCCTTAAAATCCTAAGAAGACAACTCTGATTCTTGCTGGGCCACACACCTGCTGGCAGAAATCCTTCTGCACTTCCACACCTTCCTCCACTTACTTTGTTAGACTTTCAAGAAGATTCTTGCCAAATCTATCTCACTGCCAATGTTCTTATATAAATGTACACATCAGACACAATCTTGAGCTATAGCATCCAGCATATGGATTGTGGGCAGAGGAAGCATCCAGCTTCCACTGGCTTAGAGGCACCATCATATATCCTCAGCTAGGATCCTCAAGTCTCAATTCATAACTCCTGTGCCTTCAGACTACAAAGTCATAAATACATACAAGGTTTAGGAATATTTAACATCTGTCTTTACCATAGAAGATTCTGGTTCCTGTTATAATGGGAAAAGCCTCAGAAACAGGAAAAAAGGCCCTGTGGGTCTGCCAGAATCCTGAAACAATTCCTTTGAGAGATTCAAGTAATTCTATGATGCTGAGAAGTCCAAGAACATCACTGCAGCACAGCATCTGTGTCTAACAGGCCCAAACTTCCTTCATTCAGCAACTGACCAGTTAGCCACTGATTCTACAGAGAATCAAACCTACTGAGTTCACTACCATGTTGTGGTTCTGTAGTAGGATCTAGGCATAACAGATGAAAATAAACACCCTTACACAGTTTTATAGCCCTCAAGTCTTCTAGTCATTGCTGTGATCTACATCACCCAGGCAGCAACACAGAGAATCACAAGATTTATATAGCCCTGTAAAAATCCTCAACTATTTCCCTTTTATTAGGATACAACAGTATTTTAACCAGTTTGGACTCTTACACTAATGCATGCTTTCTAGATTCAGTGGATCTAGCACAGGTGATTAACAGGGTGAAAGCTTGTATTCCAAGCCACTTTTTTTCCCCACATAGCCTGAATAATGGAATAGATTTTCTACAAGAAAACATTTTTCTACTCTACGTGCAGAGCCATCTTATTAATAAAAGCATATGATCACACTAGAAGAAATGATTAGAATGTCAAATTATTTTGCCAATGACCTGATGAGATCTTCAGCAGTTCACTGAAGGAGCTATTTTTCACTCAATGGCAGTGGGTGGTTGTTCCCTCTCCTCACAAACAAGAAGGAAAACATAGATACAAGATATATAGTACCTGCTGTAAACCACCAGTAAACTTGCTTTTTTGCTAATTTCACAGAGTATTTCTGCACTGGATCGCAAGTTTCCAAAACAAACATAAACATGCTGATACTTTTACTTCAATGTCTACTTTTACTCCCTTTTGTGTCTAAACACCTGTCCCTAGTGCTTCCGATTGATACAGGCTAAACTCACTTTAAAAAGTAGTCAAGATTCTCAGCTGGTAAAGCCAGCAGCAGACAAGCTCAAAAATGAACTGGTAACCCATTTTACAATCCCAAGAAGGAAATACTATAAACTCTGCTCACCAGTTGCAAAATACATGTTTAAATCCTCTCGTATTAGCAATCTTTCAGCATTTTCATTGCCAGATAACATTAGAAGACAGATAATATGCATTAAAACTTACCTTATACTCCTTTGTGAGTAGTTGTTTTACTTGCTGCAGAATGTAAAGAGTTCATGAGGGGGGAGGAGATGGTCTATGTATCACACTTTTAAAATACCCTGATCAGAGTAATTGTATTCCTTGTATTTGCATCTATTCTGGTAGCAGAGTAGAGCTACCTGCTAATGGCTGCTTGAGATGCCAGAGGTGAAGCTAACTAGACATGAAAATGAAATGAGCTCTCAGAGATGATAAACCAAACAAGTTCCCCTTAGATGCATCCACTCAAGTGACTGAAAGAAAGAAGTTAAACTTCAGATGATTTTTGTTCAGTTTTCAGGAAGATTTTTGGCTTGAGTTTAGTCAGGGATGTGTACCTATTTTGTGCCAAAGATTAAAGAAAGGGTAGAAGCTTCAAGGGAGAACTCAGACTTCATTCTTTTCGATCCTTTGTGGCTCAGCAGAAGCTCTCCCACTAGCTTCAGTGGGTGCTGCACTGAGACTCCAAAGGAGTTTAGAAAGAACAGCACAACATTCCATTCAGAAAAAAATACACACCAAAACCCAAAACTCAACCCTCAAACAACCCCTAACAAAAACCCTCCACACTTACTTGCTGTGCAGTGAAGTCCTTGGTAGGTCTCCCTGCCGCTGCTGGCAGCCATTTTCTCCTCAAAGTGGCGGGAAGCTTCCACAGCCCAAAATGGCGACGGGCAAGGGCTTTGCTGGCTCCAGAAGCACCAGGAAAACAACAGCACACAGCAGGCAGCAAGATCACCCCACAACAGCACTCAGGCCAAGCCCAACAGCAGCTGAGGAAACAAGGCAGATCCATGGAGCACCCAAACAGCAGCTGAGGAAACAAGGCAGATCCATGCAGCACCCAAACAGCAGCTCAGACTCCAATGCTAAAAGCCCTGAGCAGGACTAAAATGGCAGCTAGGAATGGGCAAGGCACAGACTGTTAAAGATCGTTAAGAACTGCTAATTAACCCCAGCCTGGCACAGGTAGGACCTAAACTGCCCCTAAATAAGCTACCTGTTGCAGAAAATCCCAGCTGAAACCTATTGGACTAAGGGCAAATGGAGGTGCACAGCAAGTGCTTTTGTGGTCACTCCTCATCAGCAACTTAGGGCTGACACCTGCTTGCTGCTAGGGAAGGGCTTACTCTGTTATGGTGGCAAAAGCAGTTAGGCAAAACAAATTTAATCCTTTTTTTTTCCTGTCTGTTAATATAAACAAAAAACCAAACTGAATCATCCCCCTGATCCATGGCAGTGCAACAGGTCATGGCTGCAGGGAGAGGTTGGAAGTGTTGCCTGGCTGTGAGTCGTGCAAGTTTAGCTCCCAAACTTCAGAAAAAGAGATGGAAAGGTGTGTGCCAGACCCAGCTGCAAAGGACATGTCTTAAATAGTACTACAACAGAACCTAAAAGCGTGATTTTTAGGGTTTTATTTTAAGAAGGAAAACCTTGCACAAAGTGTGTATTTCTTTTCCCTCTGATTTCCAGCCACTGCTGAGTTTTTCTTATCTTAATTCCTTAAAAGTCAAGACTAAAATTTACAGACTGCATTAATCCTTAGAGTACAGATCCACTCTTTTGAAAGCCATAAATACAGAGTTAAAGAACCACAGGAAATTAGTTCTCTGAGTTATGTTAATGGCTCCCAACACTCCAGTATCTATCTACACAAGGAAGGAATACGATTTGAAGAAGACATAATGAATCATGGTTAAAAATATGTTATGCTTAATGCTTTTTCTTATGAATTAAAAGGTGTTTGAACCACTTAACAGGAAAAAAAAATAACCAGCATGTCTGAAACATAGGCAGAAAGTATGCACACAGTAGAAATAATTGATCTGAGTGCTGTGTTATCTGTCACTTTAAATCCCCCTCTCTAGCAGCAGCAGCAAGGGAGTGAAATCCATGAAAAGCAGCTACAGAGAAAGGAAACAACACACTGTGATTACAGTTTTGAATTAAAAAGATTAGGGAAAAATACATTTCAGTATTAACAGGCTGGCTTCAAACAACAGGAAGATAGTGAGAAAAGTAAATGCCATTAGAAACCTAATGATAACTATTGAAACAGTATAAATCTCACAGTGTAACTAAAAATATAAGCAAGAGCGCTGTGAACATTTAAACTGTAAGAGATCTCTTTCTGTTGAGGGCTGGGTTTTGGGTGGTTTTTTTTTGTCAAATTAACTCTTTATCTGATGCAAAAGAGAAAAACTGTCATTAATGGACCATTCCACTTGACAACTCAGAATGCTGAGGTTTGAATACTGGCCTTGTGCCAGCTGTAACTCAAGGATTGTCTGATTTATGATGTACCATTCATGTTGATGTACTGCTAGTCAATTCAAAGTTTTCACTGCTTAAAAGAGGATAAGCATTAGTTAGCTCAATCAATGTGAACTCTGACCTTCCTTGGCTCCATTTCAAATATTATACTCCTGCTCTTAGCTCATGAGTTCTGATGCCTGAATCAGGACTCTGGCTGAATGTGGAGATCATCACTGTACTCTGGAAATCCACTGACTAGGATACAGTGTGTAACCTGTTAGATATGCCTACTGATTTACAAATAAATCCTTGTAAGAGATAATCATAACACAGATTTTCTATAGAAAGGAAGAACTTACTAAACTTCCCATAAAGGAAAAGGTTATGCAAATTTCCCTGTATCTGAAAATACATGAAAAATCTGATTTATGTCACTGAAACATTCACTACTTCTTCATTTCACCTACCCCAAACAAGCAAAGTGATCTTACTTTCTCCTTTTCCATATCAAAACCAAAAAGAGTTTGGAGATTTGGCCAACACACAGGTACTGCCTTGCCATATACAATCAAGCTTAATCTGTAAACTAGCTACTGATCATTTTCTTCAACCAATTATATAGAAAGCTTTTAAAGCATGGAGTTGTCTTGAAAGCTCCCTCAACTTGTCATGATTACAGGGCCTGCCCAGGTCAGCCAACTTCAATATAGCAGGGAGCTAGGGTAGTGTCAGAGATTTATCTCCATTCTAGTGCATAAAATAAATGATAGTTAGAAATGTCCACTCGTGCCCAGGGTAGAGCTAAACCCTCAATTCCTGCACCAGTTTCAAGTTTGTACAGCTGTGATGAATAGAAGCCAGTCTGACATTTCAGGGTTTTCTGTATGACTGATAATGTTAGGAGGTTTTTCCTCATGGCTGGCTACACAGGAACATTCAGCTTTAAAAGAAAAAGAGCATCTTCCATTTGCATATTCCTCTAATCCTAAGGTTGAAATAACTCAGTGGAATTTCAGTGGTACTTCACAGTTGTTATTTGCTCTGCAAAAGCATTTATGAAGTAGAAAATCACTCAGAGGCCTAGAAAGTAGGCTTTTTCTTCCTTAGTAGAAGACTAAACCTTCAATATTTCCTTTTTTTTTAGCACACTGCCCTCATTGGCAGTGTAACCAGAATGACATGCCAGCATGCTCCAGTCTTATTCCCAATATTAGCCTAAAATGTTGTTGTTCTTACCTACCAGAACAAGCACTGTTGTCTCAGCTGAGCTTCACAACTTCTGTAATGCACAGATACTGGAATAACACTTAAAAGAACCATATCCTAAATCAACACAAGTGTTTCAAATATACTCATTTTGGTGTACAACATTTTGTGCTCTCTTGCCTGTATTCTCAGTAAGATGTTCTTGATTGTCATTCTTAGGGGTTTTGTTTGTTTGTTTCTTCTCTCTGATGGTTTTCTTTTCAACAGCTTTGTGAAATCAGTCTTTCATTCCTAACATCATCTTGTTTAAGTTTGGTTAAATATTTCATATTTTAAATAGAGCATATTAATAATTATTTCTCAGTTCTGAACTGGAACAACTGTAGCTGAATGCATTATTCAGGAACAGCATCTGATCTTATTTAATATCATGTAAAGCTTTGCTTGTTCTTAGTCTTTTTTTCATGTAGATGCAATGCAGCATGCTTGCCAAATGTGTATAAGTAAGTACATTTCTCCCCAACAAGCTGTTCAGAAATGTTATTAGCCTAAATATCTTGTCCTGAATCTTTTAAAGCATGTTTCTTCTGAGTCAATCATAATTTTTTGTGCATCAGTTATAGTAAGCTGTTTCAGAAATGGCTGTGCAATAGAATGTACCATAATATGATAAGGAAAAAGTTAATCTGCTAAGAAAGTTAGTGACCTTTTTTTTTCCCCCCTGATTTCTAAGCTGCTCACTGAGTCTGCTTGAATCCCTCTCTCAAATATCTCTGGGGTTTGAGAACCAAATGTTTTCAGGTAGTTGGATACCTAGGGATTTATGCTTGTGTGGTTTTCCAAGAGTATTTAGGCATACACAAGTAGCTCCAGTGACAATCAGCAAGTATCATACAATCACCTCCTCCTGAAAATTCCACCTCAATTTCTTAGTTTGTCTCGCACAAGTTGTAACAGAATCACAGAATGTTAGGGGTTGGAAGGGCCCTAGAAAGATCATCTAGTGCAACCCCCCTGCCAGAGCAGGAGCACCTAGACCAGCTCACACAGCAATGTGTCCAGGCAGCTCTGCAATGGCTCCAGACAAGGAGACTCCACAGCCTCCTGGGCAGCCTGGGCCAGTGCTCTGGCACCTGAACTGCAAACAAGTTCCTCCTCAGCTTAATACTAAACCTCCTGTGCTCCAACTTGCTCCCATTCCCTCTTGTCCTACCATTGGATGCCATGGAGCAGAGCCTGGCTCTCTCCTCCTCACACTCACCCTTCACATCTTTCTAAGCATTGCTGAGGTCTCCTCTCAGTCTCCTCTTGTCCAGGCTGCAGAGACCCAGCTCTCTCAGCCTGTCCTCCTAGGGCACATGCTCCACTCCTTTCAGGATCTTGCTGGCCCTGTGCTGGACTCTCTCCAGCAGCTCCCTAGCCTTCTGGAGCATCCTAGAAGTCATCCTAGAAGTAAAGTCATACTAGATTTACAGCAGCACAGATTTGAAGTGTTATGGTAGATGGGTTTGCCTAAAAGTGGGCATCCCTCCCTTCTTTTAGTAATCAAAGTTCCTACTACTGAAAGGATAAGCTTTGTGTGTACAGAAAACATAACATTCATTGCTTTTTATTCTCCATCCCCAGCTTGTCAGTGCTGACTCTGCCCCTTTATTTTCAAAGTCTTTCTCTCCTTTCTGATTCACCCAGAGTCTTTTATTCATTCAGTAGACACTTACTGCTTCATCCTTGAGTCATCACTGGAGCTGTTCATTGTCACTAGCAATAATTTCTGCTGCACACCTTGCCTTAGGAGGCATATGCATAAGTTCATATAACATGCCAAATTCCTTAGGGTATGCAGACTCTTATTTTGCCTCCATCAAAATCCTTTTTTTTATATCTTTTTCCCCAAAATACCTCATGGCTATTTAAATATAGCTGGCAATAGAGTGCTGAAATTCACTATCAAGAATGCTCTGCACTGGTAGCATCCTGGTAACATTTTTCATTTCTAAGTATCATAAAAGGATCACTCTTTTGTGAAGAGAAGACTACTATGCCAATAAGCTTCTTGTAACTACACAGAATATCCTTCCTTTCCTGACCTTTTGTATCAGGCTGAGTCTCTCTGGCAAATTTGAAGCCTACTGTAAATGCAGATGATTTGTTTTCTCTTTGTAAGGATGGGAGCTGGGTGTTTGGCTGGGAGGCCTGCACAAAGGGTTCATATCAAAAAGATGGGGCTGAAGAGCAGGAGCCTGGAACATCTGTGGCCATGGCCAAAGCTAAGATTTTTAATGACTCAAAAGCAGCCTGTGCAGCCAGGAACCTTCCTCACCACATCATAATGGTTTATAGGCAATTCTAGAGTCTGTGTTCTTTCCTTTCTGTTGATCCCCATTTGTATTTGCAGTGGCATGCAACATACAAAGAAGTGTGTAAACCTGCTTACAAAACCTTAGGATAAAAAAAGGCATCCAAGTTAACCTTTTTTTTTTATCCTTCTGATGTGAATAACCTGTTGGTGAGAAGCACACCTGATGACATCAATGATAATTATACAATAAAGACACAATTTCATTTCCATTTCAATTTTCTCCCAAATCAATGAACAAATAAATCCTACAGGGAGGGGGGGGTGGTGTGCTGATAAAACAGATTATTTTATACAAGTAAGTTGTAACTTGTTTGACTTCACAAGCAATCTCAAGTGAAACATTAAGTTTTTAAAGCTGGTTTCATCAGGTGTGTAGGTCTCATGGCATAGGCAAAGCAGCTAGATGAGTTTACTTCCAAGCCTCAGCCTTCTGCTGTGTGTATTAGCCACTGGAGTCTGAAAAGCTGATTTGATTATTATTTTCCATCATTATAACACTGTTTGCTATTTTTTTCAAGTATTTCTTTCTGTAAACTAATTTGCTACAGTGTTTGAAGAAGAGAGACACAAAAGAAGTGCAAGCACAGTAAAACTAAGTTGCTTAAATTTAGAACTGGCTGGGAAATTTTCATTAGAAAAATGTTGGTTTGTAGAAAACCAAATTATTCATTCCATTCAAGCAATTGCCTACCAAGGAAAGAATTGTAAAGGATTTATAAGCTATTAAAATACCAGACAAATTAAAAGGGTTGCTTGCAGGTCACATCCTCTTTTAGCATTTTTAATTCAAACATAATCAACCTATAATTAAAGAAATAAAGGATAAAAATTTAAAAAGAACTTTTACAATCAGAGAAACAGGATATCAACTTCTTTTACCAGTACTAAGTGTGAAGACAGACAGCTATTAAGAGAAGTGTCACAAGATGGAAGAATGGATGTCTTGCATCCATCCCTTGCTGCTGAAGGTGATGATGAACTGCAGCAAACCAGGAGTGGTTCACCTAGGTCTGACTCCAGCTCTGCATCTACCTTGCCATTAGACTGTGTCTTTCCATTCCTCTTTGCTCAAGTGTCTACCCTTCTGTACTCTGATCACCCCCTTTATTTCCACTTTGGTCTAATTTTGGTTCTCTTTCATCAAGAAGCTTACTTGTTTGAGAATAACAGCTTCAGAAGCTGGGGTTTGCTCCCTTTATGCTGTAACCCAGAAACAGGGATTCCAGAGAGCAGGCCTCTGAGCTGATGCATCTGCACTACAGCTGGGCTCTGCATTTCCATGGCTCCTTCCAACACGTGGGGTGAGCTGGGACAGCAGAACAGGAATCCAAAATGGCTATTTTCCAGTGGCTCCATGCCCAGGACCTGACAACACTAAGCTCCTTGGCAGCAGCTTCTAGTTTCACTGGAGTCAGGCCTGGCCTTAAAATCAGGGAGCTGATCACATATCTCTAGCATCTCACTGGCTCCAAGACTTACTCTTTTCAGGAGACAACGTGATCCCTCTCCCTTTCCATGGCACTGATCACTCATGCTTAACTCTGCTAATGAAACTTGGGCTACAGAGCTGTAGCACTGCTGTAAGTGATCAGAACCAGACCCCTCAGCCATTTGGATTCTAATTTTCATTTGGGCAAATGTAATTTCACATTGCTTATTTAATGTACTGGGCTCTTCATCCTGTCAAAGGATGAAAAGTGTTCTAGTGTATAAGAGATGTAAATCTGACTTGAATTAAAAAAGAAATACATCAAAAAACCTTCCAAGTCCAAGAAATAAATGTTTTAAGTCTTCATTATTTGGGACTTTTTGCTTGTCTAGTGTTAAGAGTAATTCCTGTAGACAACAGTTTACCTTCTCAAACCCTCTTTCTACAGCCTCTCATTCTGATCAGGGAAGGGAGCAAAGCATTTATGTGATAAATCTGCTAACCTTTTGCACAGAATATGCAACAGGTATGCATGTGAGAAATCCCTTTTACATTTCAGATGCCTCCCATTTTACTGTATTATACTTTTACAATAAATACATATATACCCTAATTTATTTTGGCTAATATATTCAGTCAACAAAATATTCATGTGATGAATTTCCCCGAACGTATTATGCAAAAAGCATTATTCAGAATTAAACAGGAAGAGTCACTGATTTTGTTCACCAAGATCACAAGTACCATAAGGCAAAATTAGCAGTTGGCAGATGCTATTAAAGGCATCCACTGGCTACAATTAGACTACAGAATGCAATCAGACAGATACTATTCTGGGCATCTCAAAGATGGAGATGATTAAGAATCTCCTCTTAAGGAGTTTACCTCATGTGCTCTATGGAAGAAAAACAAACAGTCTGTATTAGAGACATTTTGAACATCTGTAATAAACCAGTTGATAATACAGAATATTCATTGGCAATCTGTTTTATTAGCTACTGACTTACTGTTTCATGGAATCACAGAATCATTAAGATTGGCAGAGACCTCTAAGCTCATCAAGTCCAAGCATCCCTAGCACTCCCATGCCACTAACCCATGGCCCTAAGGAGAGCAGCTCAAGGTTTCTTCAAGCCCTGCAGGGGTGGTGACTCCAGCACCTCCCTGGGCAGCCTGGGACAAGACTTAACAACCCTTGCAGGAAAGAAATTTCTCCTTATATCTAATTTAAACCTCCCTCGGTGCAACTTGAGGCCATTTCCTCTCCTCCTCTCACTGTTAACCCTGGAGAGGAGACCTATCCCCAGCTCACTCCAAGCTCCTTTGTTACCACTGCTTTCTGTACACAAGTTTCTGAACTGAATTGCCTGAATTTTCTTTGGGAAGTCATGGTTCCTGTTCTGCTAAGAGGACAATCCAGTAAAAGCAAAGCTTCCTACTGATGAATTCATATGAAAGAAGCAGCAAAAAGCAAAAGGACACTGGTTTATAACATGACAGTATCTGGTCACTGAGGGCTAGATTAAATAAGAGCCAAACTCTTTTTCACAAGGTGAGATAATAAATGCAGCAAGAGGAAAGTCTGTGTTCCTCAGAAGTAACTACCTTCTTTGATGAATGACAAGGATGTCAACAGCTAAGGAAATTAGGGCTGCTCACAATAACTGAAGGACAACATGGGACAACACATGCTTTACTTCCACAACTTGGCAATGATGACTATAGCAGCTTTAGACTTTGCTTGGTTTATCCTCTATTGTCAAATTAATAGTTGTAGAAATTCTACATATATTCATACAGAAAATTCACTTTATCACTTCTCTTCCAACTTTGATGTATGATGCTGGTGTTGCAATTTTTATAACTTTTTAATGGATGATGATTGCACACAGAGCTTGCATGCAGATTAGAGATAGACAACATAAAATTAAAGATAAAAGATTTAGCATACACTATCAGAAATGCTAAGGGCAGGGGAGAAGAAAATGGGGGGAAAAAAACAAATGGAAATGGAGAGAATGAAAATGTCAGTTCCTTTGGCCATTCTACACATTCCAAAATGTGTTTTCCTGTGAATTTCACAAAGCTGTTTTTTTATTGATGTAGATTACTTTTTTTCATGAATCATTCAAAAAGTGCCTTTTGAAGAAGAGGACATGCATATTTTAATGCATACAATGACTTGAATATTATATTAGAAGAGCACATTCTTTCTCTATCCATGTTAAAAAGGGGAAATCAATTAACAGAGAAAATGGGAAACAAAACAAAACAGTGACAAAATGTAGTCAAGAGTTCTTCCTTTATTATCTGTTATTCTCTATTAAAGAGCTTTAATGAGAGAAAATGGGACTACTGCTGCAAATAACTCAAGACCTGAGTTGGAATATTTCCTTACATTCTTTTTTTTCTTTTCCTTTTCCTATTCCTGCTTTTTATTGCCTTGGCAAGAATGTTAATCCTGGAGAAAAAGTACAGGGATAAAGAGTAAATTTGCTGCTACTTTTGATTCTGTAATAGATTCCCTATGTGGGCAAGTCATACATGCTCTGATTCTGCAGCCCTGACACACACAGGAGTCATTACTCACATGAGTAATTCCATCAATATTAATAGTGCTGCTTGTGCACATAAGAATGACTTACATAAAGGCTACAAAACCATGCCTACAATTTTTCTATATCATTGTTCCCTAGCTTGTTGTTGTAATAGAGTTTGACTACATGAACTGTGCCCAATTTTCAGCAGACTGGATGTCTGATAGAAGTGCCTTTTTATCAATAATTATTTTGTTTCATAAAATGGAACAATGAGCTGTGACATTTTATGGCTTGAGAATTTCTATGTAAGAACAGTGTAGATAATAAACCAAAATATTCTGATGGAGCTGATTTCCAGCTTCTCTGGAATTAAATAGCTTTGATTGCCTCAATCCCTTAGCTCCTGTTCAAACTCCCTTTGAAATCCTATCTTATTTTGCTGCTAGAAACAAATTGTATATAAGAAGAAAGCAAAACCTTCTCTCTTCCTTTCAGTACAACACTTCCCTAAACTCTTGTTTCTAGAGGGGCAGAGTAAAATGCAGCTTTCCACCACTAAAAAGTGATGATTATGGCCCTTTTTTATTAATTACATGGCTTTTCTAACATGAAAACTAAACCTGCCTGCAAATACCTTCAGAAACAAAAGCCCTGCATGCATGTACAGTATGAAAATAAAAGATAAAAGCTATCTCAAGAGTATAGTATCTGAAAGCCATCATGGGATTGCTTGAGGTTTTTTTGTTTTCTCATATTTGGAATGGATGACATTTTGAAAGGAATGGCAGTGAATGAGCTCTCAGATAAAGGGATGACTTCACCATCAAATGAGTGGAGTCATTGTACTCTGAAAAGAAAGTATTCTTTTCTCTTTTTTGTTCTTAAGCCTGGCTAATCTTTGTTATTTAAAGATCCCTGTTGAAGTTAGGAAGTTAAGTGCAGTGCTTAGCCATTTTCCTCTTTCTGATTGGGAACTGGCCATCCACCTTCTGAAGGGTTAGAAAAGATTTTAAAGATAGCAAGATGGAAAAGTGCCGATTTCTTTTTAAATGGTTCTATTCTTTTTTGTTATACATTATACATCAGAGTGATATTTGAAGGCAGATTTATTACACTCCCTGGCAGAATGCTTTGTACATTTATAATGCAAAGCTTTTATCTAAAATTCAGAGCATTATTTTAGAAAGAAGGTGTATCATCTCTGTGAGACAAGTTCTGTTCCTACTGAGGAGTGTCCACTGGAGTTGAAAATATGTGGTAAAAGGGATGGTCAAGGAAGAACTGAAAATGAAGTCTGTATGATTTGCTTACTGGTCTCCTCTCCAGGGTTAACAGTGAGAGGAGGAGAGGAAATGGCCTCAAGTTGCACCAAGGGAGGTTTAGATTAGATATAAGGAGGAATTTCTTTCCTGCAAGGGTTGTTCAGTCTTGTCCCAGGCTGCCCAGGGAGGTGCTGGAGTCACCATCCCTGCAGGGGTTGGAGAAACATTGAGCTGCTCTCCTTAGGGCCATGGCTTAGTGGCATGGGAGTGCTAGGGATGCTTGGACTGGATGAGCTTAGAGGTCTCTGCCAATCTTAATGATTCTATGAAGTACAGAAATGCTTTTCTTTGCTGGCAGTGATGAATTCTGCTGCAGATAGACACACACCTCTATCAGTAACTACTAAAGCCAATCAGAATGTTATTACATCTGTACCATTTTGACATTGTCTATGTTTTAAATTGCAAGGGCTTGTACTGGTTACCTAAACACTGCAGAATCAGCCCATTAGATGAAAACTTTCATTCCATTTGTGAAGGATTTGATGATTTTGCTTTTTCCATTTATAAATCTCTCTCTTAACACGAGGAACTCAGCAACAGACCCACAGACCCATTGATGCTCACTTCAGCAAACATCATCTCAACTATAATCCTTACTCAATGCTTTACCTTCTAGCCCTTGCTGCTTGCCAGTGTGTGGATCTTGCCCTCAGTGGGCCTGATCACCAATTAGGGAACAAGAACCATATGCTCCAAATCACAGTTGAGTTTACTGAAGATGTTTGAACACTGACATCAAATACCAGTGTGTCTACAAATGTGTGCACAAGCTTTTTCAAGTCTCTCATGACATTAATTACCAGGTCTTCAGTCTACTTTGGAGCTCAACAGGCATTGAATTACCAACGGGTTTTCAACAGGCTGTGAACCATATTGCTGAGAGTTTGGAAACTTTCAGCTCAAGTGTGAAACTTGATGAAAGGCATAAAAGCACTACTAAAGGATGAGTATTTATTTGCCTGATGTGACATGTATTAAATGGGTGAGGATGATAAAAAGCATTCTCCCTTAAAGAGCATTCTGGGCAGGAGCAATGGGCCTGACATGTTACTCCCTTTTCACAGTATTTTCCTTTTCCTAGTAAGCAAAGAAGAATAAACCCAGTATTTCCCTAGAACACAGACACTAGTTCACAGAGAACCATTTGGGTTCATGTTCCCTCAACTTCCCATGCAGGTTCATTTACCTTTAATGAAAATTAGTAATTGAATCTATCTTACTAACACACTATTCACCCTCAAAAATCCCCCGGAAAGCTAGCAAGGGTCAGATCACAGACTTTCATTTCATACTATATTAAGGCAGTAACAATAGTTCAGCTTTTAATATTAAATGAAATGCCTCCTCTATCATTTTCCTTATTTTTCCTGTCCTAAAAGCAGATAGCAATCATATCTGCTCTGATTCTAAGCTATACCTTTATCCATGGCTTTTCTCATCATAATATATGAAAGTGGCAAATACAATAGGGTATGAAACTTCATGAGGTCTTTATCATTCTGTGTCATTACTCTTGTCTTTGTTTCTCTCTCTCTCTACTGTAGGAATATTTTTTATTTAGTGTGGTTTTTTTTCCTTTGCTTTTTCTTATTCTCTTTGATGATTGAAAGTATTCTGCTGTCTAAAATATAAAAATAGTTTGTGGTCTTTTCAAAATGTTGATATATATTCAAACTATCTGATTTTTTTATGTTTATCTCCTGCTTTGTTTTCCAGTCATTGACATGCTAGAATTTTAAGGTGCAGCTGTGTACTTGTGAAATTAAGTAAAGTACACCTTGATCTGCACCCTGAAATGTTGTAAATGTGCTCATGGCATTTCACATCACATCTCTGTTCTTCACCTGAGAGGATAACATTTGCCTGCTCTTCCCAAACTACAAAGATACCTCTGGACTTGCAAATATATTTGTTCCACTGAGAGGTAATTACATGTTTTCAGAATTATGGTTCATTTTGCTTTACTTTTGCTTGAAAGTGAATCTCCTTAAAATTCTCTGTGAGGGGAAAGTCTCAGGAAGCTGAGCTGGTTGGCAGTTATGAGCCATGGAAGCCTCTGATTCTCAGAATGAAGGACAAACTGAGCTCCTTTGTCTATAGATACTAGAAGTATCTATACTTCTAGAGTTCACAAAGCTAGAAGGAAAGAAGTGAAGGAAGTAAGCTTTCAAGTGTAAGAAGTTTCTGGTGAAGAAAACATTTGGCTCCTTCTTGGCCAACCAGACTAAAAGGAAATCAGAAACCTGGACCTCAGTCCTCTGGATCTGGACCACGTAAAACTGAGGCTCTGTGGGTAACAACCCAGCTCCATCCTGCAGCTACTGAATGCCAAACCAGACAGTCACACAAATCCTGCATGTCTAGGTATGCATAGCCATAAATATAATGATTTCTATTTACCTGTGAATGATACTTACCCTGTTGGACAAAGTGGTTTTCATAGGGAGCACATCCAAGCTCCTATTATCAATGTGGAGCTGAGGGGAACTAAAGTATTTTTGCTAATATGAGGACATTGTTGTGCTTTAAGATTTTGGCTTATCCTTTAAAATACATGGGGATCCTGTGAATCCTTATGTCAGTCAACATACAAACAACTTTATTTTTAGAGCTAAGAAGAAACACAGAACTCCAACTTGGAGAACTCAGGAACACTTTTTCCCCTCCCTCACTTTTAATCACTGTAACATATCATTAGTTCAGTCTGGGAAGACTTATGCAGAGAATGACTGTTGGAGAACTGCCATCTAGAAACTGAAGACACATTTGTTCAATGTACAGTGTAGACACACAGGCCACAACACACCAGGATAATCTCAAGTATTAAATGCTAACTCAAGGCACATTCTCTTGCCTGCCTCCAAACAAAAGGATTACCATGAATTTAAGGACAAAACTGGACTAGAATTACCAAATAAATCTCAGTTATGATGACTGACAAAGAAATTCAGATTTGATACATTGCTGTTCTCTTTTCTTTGTGCTTTTAAGATAGCAAAAGATGGGCTTCTAAGACATCCTCTCTTTTTCCTTTCTCCATTTTGTTCAATCCTTACCTTTCTCTGAGTATCACCACATTTCTCCATTCCTTCCATAATTCACAGTGCTTGTGTTTCCATGCAGGAAATACTGTAAAGACATTAAGAATCATCCTGTTGTCAATAGCCAAAAAGATAATGGTTAGTCACCTTGATCCCATTCTTTCTCCTCAGCTACCTTCCTGGTCTTTCCTCCTTGTACTTACCCAGGGTGCTTTCCATCTCCACATCCAATTGTGCTGATGTTGAAAGATTTCTTTTGCTGTCTTCCCTGGGTCCCCTGCCTGTAATCATCAGTCATTTTTACTGGTTAGAACAGTATTATAAAGCTTTGTGAATCTCAAATCACAAAGGTATTCAAAATAAAAGGTCACTGTTTTTTTTTACCTTGTCTATTCCCATCCCACCCCCCTCTTCCCTCCCCATGAGATTCATCCTTTTCCTCTTTGGCTCTGGGAGCACTCAGGGAACAGTAGGTTCCCCAAGAAGCTGAATTCAATGCAGGAAGGATCTTCAGCAAAAATATCCTTCTTCCGTATTTGGTGTGTGGCCAAATAATGACAGAAAATCCAAACAGTTCATCTATACCTCTGCATTCTGCACAGTACTAGTAGAGGCTAAAGACTAACCAAACTAGCAGAGTGACCATCCAGCAAAACACAACAGTGAAGTTTATTACAGTGTTTTCACTATCATAATTTGTTCTTTTAAGTTCATTTCAATAAAATGGCACACAGGCACAGATCTCCAAAATGTGAATTTTACTGAGATTTATTCCACAGGAAATTTAAATACAAGAGATTAAAGAGAAAGTCTTGTCAAGTGAGACCCTGTGAAACTAAGTTCCAATCACTGAGCAATGTCTGATGGAATTGCTAATTAGATCACATATTTCTCCTTTAGCTGTAGAACAAGGAATCACACCACTGATTCCACTCCTCATCTGCAGAACAACTCTGCAATCCCTTTTGTAACTGGTTAGTGCAGTACAAGGTACAAATTCCTACTGATGCTGAACAGAAACATTTATGTTTTTAGAAACTAATATATGCCTAGCGAAAAAAAAAAATTGCTTCCAACTTTTATTTTTCCAATATTCATCATCCAGGCCAAACCAGATGGTAGGAGGTAAGCCAGGTTATCTCAGCCTTCTTCTGATGGCTTCAGTGGCAGAGACTCAAACAGCCTGGTATGCAGCAGAATACCTATCCCATTGGCAGCCAGTTTTTTCCACTCCACTCCTTTTTTTTTCCCTCTTGGAGTCAATCCAGCCCAGTTCAGCTCTTTTGTAGGAGCTGAGGAACCAGTATTGATTTCCCATTTCAGCCAATCTCGCGTAAGCCCACCGCTGCCTCCCTGCCTCTCAATAGAGGCAGCACTGGAGGCAACCAGCTGCAGCATTTCCAGGCCACAATTGCTTCTTCCAGCCCAACGTGAGCTGAGTTGCAAATCAGAGAAAAGAAAAAGCAAAAAATGGCACTGGAGATAGGCTCTCTTTTCAAGCCTGATACACATTCAGCACTGCTTTCCTAGAGAGGATTCTCAGAACACAGGGAATTTGCTTGTTAGAGCAAAAGAAGGAGATTCTTATTATAGGCTTGGGTGCAGTTGTCAGCCAAGATAACAAATCCTTGGAGCAAAGTGGCCTTAGAAGAGTGAGGCAAGGAGGGCTTTCCTAAAAAAAATGTATGTATAAAAATTGTGCAGTGTGTTTTTTAGGAAAGTGTGAAAATCTGTTGTAACTGTCTGTACTGAGTGTTTATGGATTTAAGCTGAAGACTGCAGTGATAGATGAGGCTTCTCAGGCTCTGTGCCATGGAAGTTATGTTACTAGACTCTGAGTGTTCAGCAGGCATCCTCTGTGACTGAAGAATCACAGAATCACAGAATGTTAGGGGTTGGAAGGGCCCTAGAAAAATCATCTAGTGCAACCCCCCTGCCAGAGCAGGATCACCTAGACCAGCTCACACAGCAATGTGTCCAGGCAGCTCTGCAATGGCTCCAGACAAGGAGACTCCACAGCCTCCTGGGCAGCCTGGGCCAGTGCTCTGGCACCTGAACTGCAAACAAGTTTCTCCTCAGCTTAATACTAAACCTCCTGTGGTCCAGCTTGCTCCCATTGCCTCTTGTCCTACCATTGGATGCCATTGAGCAGAGCCTGGCTCTCTCCTCCTCACACTCACCCTTCCCATATTTCTAAGCATTGCTGAGGTCTCCTCTCAGTCTCCTCTTGTCCAGGCTGAAGAGACCCAGCTCTCTCAGACTGTCCTCATAAGGACAAACTTTTGGTTTTGCTTTTGTGAAGAAAAAGAAACAACCTCCTGCACAGGTATTTTTAGGGCCTAGCAGTGAACTTTTTCTGTGTGCTTTAAAAGATAAACTAATGCTAATAGCATTGATACAAACTAATAGCTAATAGCATTGATACAAACTAATAGCTAATAGCAGTGATACAAACTAATAGCTAATAGCAGTGATACAAACTAATAGCTAATAGCAGTGATACAAACTTCCCAAAGTCACTCAGCAATAGGCTTCAAATAGCCAGGGTGCAATTGCTGGAAACTGGAACACAACGTGGTCAGAAAATTTGGAGTATATCCTGAAGTATAATATAGCAGTCAAATAACATGTTGAACTGTGGAGTGAAAATCAGAGAGAGAATATTTGAACCCTACATGAAATTATGAAGATAGCCTAAAAAGGATACTTTTGGAGATCTCACTCAAAAGTGGCTTAATAGCTCTCTGGCCTAGTTCACTCACTCTCTGTTCTTAGCTGTTCACAGCCTCTAAAATGGGAATCTCTGTCTGGAGTTTGTCAAGGACAAACTGCAGGAAGCTCTTGCTTGGAAACAGGTAGCTCCCTGTTCTCCTGGCGTATCTCTACAAAACACTTATAGCAACTATTCCCAGACACTGGAGAGTTTAGGCACTGCTTGGTCCTGATTTTCACTGAAAACCAATCCACCAAACCCAGGGGATGACTGTGTACTTGCCCCACATGTACACCATTGGTGCAGTCAGATTAGTCTGCTGACTGGCATTAGGAAAGGCTAAAAGGACAATTTGCAGCAGCCTGATGCATGGAGCAATTCCAGACTCCTCCACATGAATGCAGGAAACCAGAAATGACTGCAGCTTCCTGACTGGGCCTCCCCACTGCTCATTTTCAGGCTCCATACAGCCTAATAAACACATACAAGCTACTTCTACATAGAGTTTTTTACTAATGTGGAGGAAAAAACTGATGGGTATTTTTTTTTTGTCCATTGCAAATACACAAAGAGACTGGGCACAATGCAGTCCACCAGGCTATTATGAAGTTTAGCTGTCAGCAACTGTATTTTCTGGTTATATGTTCTTTGTCAGAGAACTTTATGCAGGAAGATTTCCCAAGAGAAAGAAACTGAGAGTTAGGTGGATTATTTTCATGTAGTGGAATCAATAACCTGGGTTTCCTTGGTGAGTGGTCAGAAGAGCCAAGGATGGGAATAATTAGCAGCCTAAGTGGCTGCTTTGATTGATGAGGCTGCTCAGTGACCATTTCTCCAATTTCCAATTCTTGTAGACAAGTGTCAGTGAAAAGAGAAGTTCATTCTAGGTTCTCAGATACCAATATTTTTCTGTACTTATGAATATATCTTATCTGCCTTTTCAAAGAGTGAATTTGCAGGCCCTGCTGAGAAGGTAGAAGACTTTACAGGGATTTTTGTGGGAGTTTTGCTGAATTTGTGGCATCTGGTAGAGATTAGAAAGAATGACAGAACAGGTTCTGCTTAGCAGGGAAAAAAGTGTCTGAGGAGGAGTCAGTAGTAATATTTGGAGAGAGTGAGAACTCTGTGGAAGGAGAGATGAACATCAGAGCTTTGTGCCCAAAGAGAGAGAGAGAGAGGAACAGGAACAAATGCCAACAGGAACAAACCAACCTTTTGCTTTTTAATGTAGTCATAAAAAACTTAGGTGTGGATAAGGAATATTTAAAAATGTGTCTCAGATACAAAATGTCATTCACATCTACTGAACAGAAAAAAAAACCCCACTGTTGCCTGGGGCTATGCTAATTCTTTAATGTGATGGCATTCCTGTTAGGAGAGCTCTGTAAGCTTTCCAGGCTGCCAAGCATGCTTGGTTCCCATGTCTTCAAGCACTATTCCTGCAAGGCTCCTGAGTACATTTTCATTTTAATGGGTTCTTAAGCCAAGCATCTCTGGCAAAGTTGCCCTCCTAAAAAATGAGTGAGAGCTCATGTAAGGGACAATGACATTCTTTAATATTTACTGCACTAAAAATAGCTTTTCAAAACAATGCAAGGTACACAGAATGTTTTTCTTGTTCAAAAATGGCCATTTTTTAACAGCACTGGATGGATGCAGAGGGCTTTGGGTAAGTACAGTTAATATAAGCTCTCTATATATTCCTTCAATACTAAAGAGCAAATTGCTTAATATGTAATCTTGAGTAAATGTTTCCCCAGTTCCATTCACTTTCTCTTTTTGATATGCTTTATTCCTGCCTGAGTATTTTTCTCTTTTAATATTCTCAGCAGGGTGGATTTATGAGCCTATGAAAGCAAAGAATAGGAAGCATCTTCTGAAGCCAGCTGCACTGGTGAACTTACTGAATAGCTGACTGAGTACTGAATGATAATCACACAAAGAGAAGAGCAAGAGAAACAAAATAACACAAAATCACCTTCATTTCCCAAAAAACTCAGAAAAGACCAACAGCAGGAAAAAAAGAGAGAGAGAAGAACAGAAAAACAAGGAGAGAGAACCCATAGTTTGTTTCATTTTTCATTCTAAGATCATTTCAACCACAAAGAATGACAGTATAAATGATCAAACAACTGTTTGCTAATGCATTATAGATAGTCATACACAATATGGCAGCTTTATACTTGTGTATTTACCAACCATGAATACAAAATATACTAAGAGTGACAGGTAATGTAGCCAAAGCTTCTACTCTCTGTAAGCATCTGTGTACTATGAATTATAAATGAGAGTCTTGTGTCCAAAGGTAGCAAGTAATGTAGATAATGCCATCTGAGTAAATGAATAAATGTGAAACAGATGCTTTTTGCATTCAGGGCACACAGGTACAGCCAGGAAGCCACCAGGACAGATTATGGATGCTGGTGAGACAGCTGTTGTCTGCAGCCAGTGCCAGGTGCACTCCTACCTGGACTCTGTCAGGCCAGGAAAAAAGCTTCTGTCTCTCTCATTTTTGACAACTTTCCAGAAGGCTGAGGTGTCTTCTTATGTAGCTTGGATTTCCTCAAGGCTTTCCTAAAAAACCATATCAACATCCTTATTAGAAGAATCCTTTCTAAGATGCAGAGAAACTGACTGCATGGAACATTGAGGTTTTAACTGTCATAAAGTACTTTGTGTTTCTTATGCAAGTCTCTCATGACTTGCTAATATTTAGCCTCAAGATGAGATTACATGACATAAGAAATTACTGCTAGAAAGGCATTAAGAACTTTTATATGATTTTAATACATGTAAATGTACTCATAAGCAAAGAGCCGTAAGGCTGGACTCTGGTTAGGGAGCTGTAGGGGTTTTTGTCAGTACAGACTGCCCCTTTGATAACTAAAACGTAGGTTCAATTCCTAGAGAAAATATTAAGCCTAGCACTGCTTCCATTATTCTTTAATGTTCATGACAGAATTTGATGACCAGGATGGGATCTCCATTAGATCTCATACTGATGGAAGCCTATTTAACCTAAGGTGTTTGCAGGCCCATACTAAGCCCATAAAGCATCTTGTCCAGGAGCTGCTTTATGCTGCTGACGCTGCCCTTGTTGCCCACACAGAAGGAGCTCTGCAGCGTTTAACGTCCTGCTTTGCAGCCACTGCTCAGCTT